>QEPC01003057.1:298897-319139 GCA_003113815.1 Sphenodon punctatus | reverse complement strand
GTCTCGCTGGCAAGCCAGCTGGAGCTCCAATGCCTTGTGATGACTTTCTGGCCTAAGCACCAGGTTAAGCTGCAAAGCAGTCCCCCATTCGCTAGATTCAATACAAGCAAAATCAATAATACTCCAACCTTGCAGACTAACAAACGAGAATTCTCCTTTTAGATCTCCCGCTAGCCTACCATTAAGTACCAACAGCCCAAGTCTGTCAATGAGTGCCTGGAAACACCTGCCCAGGTCATTTGTGCCTTTATCGCAAGATCGCCTCGGGGGAATTAATGAGGCGTCGGGCAGTTCCTTCTCCAGCTCCTCCCTCCCTCTTTCTAATTCGGGGTCGTCACCTATCCTGGCATTCCAGTCCCCCAGCAGAACTAGTCTAGCATACGGGAAAAGCTCTACTAATTCATGAATCTTCTGCTCAAGATTAGCCCAGATATCGCCACAATAGAATTTGGAAGTAAAAGGTGGGATATATACATTGAATATCAGATATTGGACTTGATCCGAGAACTTAAGCAGTCCAATCTGATAGTCTCTTCTAATAGAGGGCACCAAACTGAACGAAAAATATTCCCAGTATGAAACAAGCATCATCAGCCCCCCTGACAGGCGGCCCGTCTTAGCTAATTTATAACCTTCGTGGGAATATAAAATAAATTTCCCTCTGCCCAATACAGCAGGGTCCAGGGTGTTGCCGGGACCCAACCAGGTCTCCTGGAAAAAGACACAATCGAATTGACTGATATAGACCATCCAGTCCCAATCTATCAAATTCTATTTAGTACCCGAGACATTCCAGGATAGAATTTTTAATACCGGTTCCACCCATTGCTCCTATTGGCTAAATCGCAGCATCCTGCTTGCATCCGGGGACTTACTGATTCCTGGCAGTTGGGGCCCTCTAACTCCTGTCAATTGGACTCCTGTATTTAATCTTGATTTGGACAGGCAACATTGCTCTCATATACACTGGGAGAGGACGTATGATCTACTAGTAGCAGCCCGGTATCTGGTGGGAGAGCCGAACCCCCTTCCAAGTGGACCAGTGACTTATTGATGGATTCCCCTCTCTCACCAGAGGCTAAGTACCAGGCAGCTGTCCAGGTTTCACAATCACGTATCGGCATATGTTGGTCAGATTCTGCCACAGGGGTAGGGGTCCTATAGTCTATTATTTTAACAGAGATACCTTCCCTAAAAATATCCAGTTTTTGTATTAAAGTATCCTGATCCAAGTTATTCAATTTCTCAAAAATGGAGAAGAGTGGGGCTGGGTCATTTACACCCATGTCGCCTACCAAGTAAGACCCCAATTCTTTAATTAAAGTCTCATATAAATTCAAAGGGGGCATCCGTAGACCCACCCTTTCATCCGCTCCTCCTGCTGGGAACAAAACTGCCCTCTCCAGGTCGGGAGTGGACTGAAGATCATCCACCCCCTCCATTGGTGAGACAGTCCTAACCTCTACTGGGGATTCTAGCTGGGGGTGTGCCAGCGTATTGATCTCGGCTGCCAATACCTCTGGGGCTAAGTAATCCTTATCTTTTCTTGCACTAATAAATTTACTACCGAATTCCTCACAGGGGACTGAAACCCTTGATTTCTCAGGGACAGCACCCAAGGTCTGAAGCAAAGCCGGGACTTGTGACCTCTGTCTCCTGGTCCTCAAGGGGATTTGATTAGCAGAGGTAAGTGGGGCTCTCTACCACCAAACAAAGTCAATTGGGGGGCCCATCTCTACAACCCGGTCTATAGAGATCCCTTTCCCCAAAAGATATTTCCTGACACGAAAAATAATATCAACTAGCTTTGCTGATGTAAAGTAAACAAGAACCAAGCGAGCTCGGAAGTGAGGGGAGTTATTTTAGTAATAGTCCCAGATGGGACCTTAATGTGGAGTAAGCTGGCCAAATGTAATGCAATCTCTGAGGTCCCTGACCAGGTCGGAGGGGGGGATCCGTTATAACAAACTTTAAAAATAACAGCCTTAGGAATATTCTGCGCCCGCAACTGGGGACCTCCTGGTATGGTCTGGCAAAAGTTCTCCGGGCGACCCCGCTACCTGCCAAACTTTTACTTACTCCCCAGGTGTCAGGGAACTGAGAACTATCAATGTCTCTCTGCAATTCAGGCGGTCTTAGTTCCAATTTTCCCAAAACTTCTCCAAGCTGTTCTCGGACCTTAGCCAAAGAATCACTAATGTCTGAAATGCTGCAAAACAACAGTGAAACTGTACGAGCTATCAGATTTGTCTGCGCTTGCAAGAAGTCTTTCTTATGCGAGTTTTGAATGCCGGTCCGAATAACCACGAGGAGGGATAGCGGATAACGGGGTATCTCGGCAAGCTGGGTCATGTACAGTATATAAAGCCTCCTCAGGATATAAACATGCATACCTGTTAGATAGGGATATACTGTTCTCCCTCCACCTAATGGCCACTGGCGGGGATCCAAAACTAGGAAGGGAAGAAGGGCGAGGCCACTTATGATCCATATTAACAATTACAGAGGGGCACCAGAACAAAACCTAGAGTCCCGGACACACCCGGCTCACGCTTAAGGCCGCACGCACAACGGCACGCGCCTACGGCTCTGCTGTAGACAATCACCAGCCGTATATCACGGGATGCAGGTAGAGGGCAGTGCCAGCCACACACAACACAACCTATGGCCCAATCAAGTCCTGCAGTTGCGCACCAGTTATCATTCTGACCAGCAAAATTTGCAGCTAGATAGTCCTTGTAAGCTCCACCTGTCACGCCAAGACGGGCAGCCGAACTCCTAGCGCTCCTGCCGCATGACTCTGCTTTCCCCTCTGTATGCAGTCTGTTGCTCTCCCGGGTGGGACAGGTAGCAGGATTGGAGTGCAAAGTCCTTGGCAAGTCTTTCGGCAGGCCTGGCTTTTGCTCTGGCCAGTCAATTGCTTCCAGGCTATACAGCAAGTCTCTCAGCCCCGCCGTTTGCTCGATTAGTAACCTGGGTCTTTCACAAGAACTTGCATTCTAGCTCCTCTTTTCTCAGCCATACCATGCTCTTTTCGGTTGAGAAGTCTAGTGCCTTTCTTCTGATGCCTCCGTGGCCGATCCCTCCTAGTTCCAGCTTCCCATGGCCTCGGCTTTTCCCGCTCCCAGTAGGTTGCTGCTTGTTCCCTCTGTGGCTGGATGAGCCCTCCGCTATGCTGTGGAGATCTTCTCCCTGGCCAGTACTGCTGCCTGGGCCTGCTGCGCTAGCCCCTGCTAGCCTTGGGGTGGGGGACTTGAACTCCCATGATGTCTGCAAAGTCCAGTGATGTTAAATTGAAGGCTTGCTTCTTGACAGGTTTTAGTCTTGCTATGCTAAACAGCCTTCCTCCTGAAGCTCCTCTAAAGTCGCTCTTATTCCTCCCTGCCACCCTGGCCTCGGAGGACTTGATTGAAGCTCCATTGGTTTGATGCTGCTGTGGGGGCCTCCCAGCAGGCTCCCTTACCACAGCGCACTTCTGAGCTCCCTGCTCCTCAGTGTGCATGTGCCGGAAGAACTTGGTTAAGGAAAATGAGGATCTGGAGATATCTAGTTCCTATGGGTTACAGCTTGTCCTTCTTGCTGGACTCCCCCTCAGCCTTCTCTAGTCTTTACTGTCTTCCTTTCTCAGAAGCCTCCAGTTTAGCCTTTGCCTTATTACTACTAGAATTAAAATGGGTATTTACTAGGGTTGTAACTCAGTACTATTTTACCAAGTAGCACCCTAATTGGCCCATTTTTTCCCCCAAGTTACAAATAGCTGAGGAATAGTCCCGCCATTCAGGACTCAGAAAAACCCTCAGCAGAGTGCTGGAAGGTGTGGAGGGGAGAGGGCAGCACAGCCAGCAGTGCAGGCCAAGAAAGGGTGTTAAGGAATAGGGCACCGGGAAGCAGTTAAGGGGGTACAGGAAGGCAGCAAAGGGCAGGGAAAGAGCAAGGGGGTGTGTGCCACCTAAGTGCCACTGGGAGCCAGACCCGCTGCTCTGCTTTGAACGAGGTAACGTAGCTCTCAGGGAACATGCTGGTAAACATAGTCTGGCTTCTTCCCAAACAGCATCAGTTCTAACAACCTTTTTAGGGAAGGTTATTGAGCAGGTGGTGGCTCAGCAGTTGCAGAGGCATCTTGTCCGCGTCAGTTTTCTTTACCCCTCGGAGTCGGAATTTCGTCCAGGCTATGGCACGGAGACTGCGCTTTTGGCCTTGGTGGATGATCTGCGCCAGGAGATACGACCCTGTTGGTTGTATTAGATCTGTCAGCTGTTTTTGTTACGGTTGATCACAAGATGTTGGTGGCATGTCTTCGGGACTGTGCAGGGGTTTGCGGGACTGTTCTTGAATGATTCCGCTCATTCCTGACTGGGAGAACCCAGCGAGTGGTACTCGGGGAGTGTTTTTCATCATACTGAGACCTCGCGTGTGGTGTCCCGCAGGGTTCGGTGTTGTCCCCACTCCTGTTCAACATATATATGCAGCCTCTCGGCAAGGTGATCAGGAGGTCTGGTGTACGGTGCCACCAATATGCTGATAACATCCAGCTATACCTCTCTTTTTCAACAAACCCAGACCCTGCAGTCTCCATGCTTACTTGGGTGTCTGACGGCTATGGGGGATTGGATGAGGGCTAATCAACTGAGGCTGAATCCCAACAAGACAGAAGTGAATGCTGGTGGGTAAGGCGATGGAGTTAACGGCCCCCATCATTGATAGGGTCTGTCCTCCATTGGTTCCCCAGGTGTGGAGTCTGGGGGTACTCCTCAATGCACAACTCCGCCTGGATGCTCAGATGGAAGCTGTGGCGAGGGGTACCTTTCCTCAGCTACATCTGGTACGTCTGCTTAGGCTGTATGTTTCAGACTCCGACCTGGCCACCATCATCCGTGCTTTCATCACCTCTAGATTAGACTATGGTAATGCACTCTACGTGGGGCTACCCACGGTGACGTCCCAGAAGCTACAACTCATGCAGAGTGCAGCGGCCCATCTTTTGGTGGGACTAGGCCACTGGGAGCACATTATACCAATGCTTCATTCTCTGCATTGGCTGATGAGAATCTTCCGAGCCCGATTCAACGTTTTGGTTTTAACCTATAAAGCCTTAAACGGTCTGGGCCCTGTCTATCTTCGAGACCACCTCACCCCCCCCAGGTACTGGACCAGCCCCTGCGGTCATCGGGGGACGCCCTTATTGTGGTCCACCGAGTCTTCCAGGGGGCCACGCAGGGGAGGGCATTCCGAGTGGCCATACCGAGGCTGTGGAACTTCCTTCCGGTGGAGATGCGTCTGGCCCCAGACCTTCCCTCCTTTCGAAAAAGCTGTAAGACTTAGCTGTTCCATCAGGCATTTGGCAGGGGAGATGGTAGAGGGTGTGGGAGGGATATGTTTTTATAATTTTATGGTTTTATAATTGTTTAAATATGTTGTTGTAAGCCGCCCCGAGCTGCCCATGGCAGGAGGGGCGGGATATTAAATCTATGGACAGCCAGAGATAATGCTGTCTGGAAGCAAGCCAGACTACCTTTACCAGAATTCTCCAAGCAACCTTGGAGTGAGTGGCAACCTCATCTTCACCCCTTCCCTGCCCTCCTGCACCCCGGTGCCCTATTCCCTAACCCACCTTTCCTGACCCGCACTGCCCTCTCCCCCACCCTTCCTGCCCCCAAGTATTCTCTGAGGTTACGAGAACCAGCCCAAACACTTGGAAACACTCAAGAACATATTTTTTGTTCCCTACACCGAACAGTCCTAGTATTCACTCTATTCTTTCTTGGGCCACAATCCTAAGCACATTTATGAGGAAACCACCTTAATAAAATCAGTGTGCATCAGGAAACTTCATTAAAATGAGTGTGCTTATGATTGTGGCCTTAATGTTTTCATGCTTCTGGCCTTTTTAAAGTAGCTCGTAAGAACATTTTTGCTTATTGTAATTCTAGAACAGGGAGAGTCAGAGTTCCCCTAACCCTTAGAGCCGTATCCGTTTACCATAGAGGGGCCAAGGAGCCACAGTTTCCCACTTCTGCCCTAGAACCAAACTCGAGTCGCCCCGAGCTGTTTGCAGGAGTGGCAGGGTATAAATGTATTCAATAAAAATAAAGTAAATAAATAATAAAGAGGTGTGGAAAAAATGACTCAAATATACCATCTGTATTCTCCTTTAATGTACTTTTTCTTCCATTGTATGCGTTTTAAATGGATTTTATATTAAGTTATTTTTGGTGTTTTGTTGTATATTTGTGCTAATGCTGTGAAGTACTCCTAGTGACATCTGGTGGAGGTGTTATAGGAATATAAATTATTATTATTATTATTTAAGTCTATCAATTATTAAAATATAAAGGAGAAATAGCATCCTACTATTACCCTCTACAAGCCATGAGAGCGGTGAATACAGCATGTATAGAGTGATCATTTAGTCATCTGTCACTAATAAGGACAAAAACTAAAACGTTGAGGTGAATAAATGATCACCCTGTTAAGTAAGCTTTCACAATTATTTGTTACATAGTAATCCAAGACCTGCAGAAGGTCATTCCACACTAACTGAGGCTATCTATATTGGATTAACAAGCCTTCACACAATCATCAAAATTTAATTCATTTGTGCAAAACCAATTCCCAGCTTACCATTGTTTGGCATTCTTGTGGAGTGGAACATCAGGTCTGTATTTTCTGTATGGGGCATTTCGAACCATGTAATCAATAGATTCCAGAAGATCAATCATGCTAAGGTACTAAACACATGAAACACAGTCTTATCACCATCACAGATTTCCAGTTTTATTGCATGCAGCATTTAAGTTAGTGCTAAGATCTATTTAACATTCAGCAGTCTCAAATGTAATGGAAAGCTTGCTCCAAAGATGAGATGGTACTTGAACCATAGGTTGATATTCTTTTCAAGACAAGTGGCAAAGTTAACTGCCTATTACTTGAATGTGACGAATCTCACTTCCTTGATCCAATATTTAGCTTCTCATCCTTCTCCAACCCTGGAAATGTCTGCAAAGTACCACAGGCACACTCATTTTTGGACTTCATGGGTCACATTTATGACTATGTAGAGTCAATGTGCAAAGCAAACCCCAAAATAGTGGCTGTTTGTTTTATGTTTTTATATATATATATATATATATATATATATANCTACCACCAAACAAAGTCAATTGGGGGGCCCATCTCTACAACCCGGTCTATAGAGATCCCTTTCCCCAAAAGATATTTCCTGACACGAAAAATAAT
The DNA here is from genome assembly GCA_003113815.1 of Sphenodon punctatus. NCBI lineage: Eukaryota > Metazoa > Chordata > Lepidosauria > Sphenodontia > Sphenodontidae > Sphenodon > Sphenodon punctatus. Next base: position 311,903 of record QEPC01003057.1, on the reverse strand, counting down.
ATCAACTAGCTTTGCTGATGTAAAGTAAACAAGAACCAAGCGAGCTCGGAAGTGAGGGGAGTTATTTTAGTAATAGTCCCAGATGGGACCTTAATGTGGAGTAAGCTGGCCAAATGTAATGCAATCTCTGAGGTCCCTGACCAGGTCGGAGGGGGGGATCCGTTATAACAAACTTTAAAAATAACAGCCTTAGGAATATTCTGCGCCCGCAACTGGGGACCTCCTGGTATGGTCTGGCAAAAGTTCTCCGGGCGACCCCGCTACCTGCCAAACTTTTACTTACTCCCCAGGTGTCAGGGAACTGAGAACTATCAATGTCTCTCTGCAATTCAGGCGGTCTTAGTTCCAATTTTCCCAAAACTTCTCCAAGCTGTTCTCGGACCTTAGCCAAAGAATCACTAATGTCTGAAATGCTGCAAAACAACAGTGAAACTGTACGAGCTATCAGATTTGTCTGCGCTTGCAAGAAGTCTTTCTTATGCGAGTTTTGAATGCCGGTCCGAATAACCACGAGGAGGGATAGCGGATAACGGAGTATCTCGGCAAGCTGGGTCATGTACAGTATATAAAGCCTCCTCAGGATATAAACATGCATACCTGTTAGATAGGGATATACTGTTCTCCCTCCACCTAATGGCCACTGGCGGGGATCCAAAACTAGGAAGGGAAGAAGGGCGAGGCCACTTATGATCCATATTAACAATTACAGAGGGGCACCAGAACAAAACCTAGAGTCCCGGACACACCCGGCTCACGCTTAAGGCCGCACGCACAACGGCACGCGCCTACGGCTCTGCTGTAGACAATCACCAGCCGTATATCACGGGATGCAGGTAGAGGGCAGTGCCAGCCACACACAACACAACCTATGGCCCAATCAAGTCCTGCAGTTGCGCACCAGTTATCATTCTGACCAGCAAAATTTGCAGCTAGATAGTCCTTGTAAGCTCCACCTGTCACGCCAAGACGGGCAGCCGAACTCCTAGCGCTCTTGCCGCATGACTCTGCTTTCCCCTCTGTATGCAGTCTGTTGCTCTCCAGGGTGGGACAGGTAGCAGGATTGGAGTGCAAAGTCCTTGGCAAGTCTTTCGGCAGGCCTGGCTTTTGCTCTGGCCAGTCAATTGCTTCCAGGCTATACAGCAAGTCTCTCAGCCCCGCCGTTTGCTCGATTAGTAACCTGGGTCTTTCACAAGAACTTGCATTCTAGCTCCTCTTTTCTCAGCCATACCATGCTCTTTTCGGTTGAGAAGTCTAGTGCCTTTCTTCTGATGCCTCCGTGGCCGATCCCTCCTAGTTCCAGCTTCCCATGGCCTCGGCTTTTCCCGCTGCCAGTAGGTTGCTGCTTGTTCCCTCTGTGGCTGGATGAGCCCTCCGCTATGCTGTGGAGATCTGCTCCCTGGCCAGTACTGCTGCCTGGGCCTGCTGCGCTAGCCCCTGCTAGCCTTGGGGTGGGGGACTTGAACTCCCATGATGTCTGCAAAGTCCAGTGATGTTAAATTGAAGGCTTGCTTCTTGACAGGTTTTAGTCTTGCTATGCTAAACAGCCTTCCTCCTGAAGCTCCTCTAAAGTCGCTCTTATTCCTCCCTGCCACCCTGGCCTCGGAGGACTTGATTGAAGCTCCATTGGTTTGATGCTGCTGTGGGGGCCTCCCAGCAGGCTCCCTTACCACAGCGCACTTCTGAGCTCCCTGCTCCTCAGTGTGCATGTGCCGGAAGAACTTGGTTAAGGAAAATGAGGATCTGGAGATATTTAGTTCCTATGGGTTACAGCTTGTCCTTCTTGCTGGACTCCCCCTCAGCCTTCTCTAGTCTTTACTGTCTTCCTTTCTCAGAAGCCTCCAGTTTAGCCTTTGCCTTATTACTACTAGAATTAAAATGGGTATTTACTAGGGTTGTAACTCAGTACTATTTTACCAAGTAGCACCCTAATTGGCCCATTTTTTCCCCCAAGTTACAAATAGCTGAGGAATAGTCCCGCCATTCAGGACTCAGAAAAACCCTCAGCAGAGTGCTGGAAGGTGTGGAGGGGAGAGGGCAGCACAGCCAGCAGTGCAGGCCAAGAAAGGGTGTTAAGGAATAGGGCACCGGGAAGCAGTTAAGGGGGTACAGGAAGGCAGCAAAGGGCAGGGAAAGAGCAANTGTATGCAGTCTGTTGCTCTCCCGGGTGGGACAGGTAGCAGGATTGGAGTGCAAAGTCCTTGGCAAGTCTTTCGGCAGGCCTGGCTTTTGCTCTGGCCAGTCAATTGCTTCCAGGCTATACAGCAAGTCTCTCAGCCCCGCCGTTTGCTCGATTAGTAACCTGGGTCTTTCACAAGAACTTGCATTCTAGCTCCTCTTTTCTCAGCCATACCATGCTCTTTTCGGTTGAGAAGTCTAGTGCCTTTCTTCTGATGCCTCCGTGGCCGATCCCTCCTAGTTCCAGCTTCCCATGGCCTCGGCTTTTCCCGCTGCCAGTAGGTTGCTGCTTGTTCCCTCTGTGGCTGGATGAGCCCTCCGCTATGCTGTGGAGATCTGCTCCCTGGCCAGTACTGCTGCCTGGGCCTGCTGCGCTAGCCCCTGCTAGCCTTGGGGTGGGGGACTTGAACTCCCATGATGTCTGCAAAGTCCAGTGATGTTAAATTGAAGGCTTGCTTCTTGACAGGTTTTAGTCTTGCTATGCTAAACAGCCTTCCTCCTGAAGCTCCTCTAAAGTCGCTCTTATTCCTCCCTGCCACCCTGGCCTCGGAGGACTTGATTGAAGCTCCATTGGTTTGATGCTGCTGTGGGGGCCTCCCAGCAGGCTCCCTTACCACAGCGCACTTCTGAGCTCCCTGCTCCTCAGTGTGCATGTGCCGGAAGAACTTGGTTAAGGAAAATGAGGATCTGGAGATATTTAGTTCCTATGGGTTACAGCTTGTCCTTCTTGCTGGACTCCCCCTCAGCCTTCTCTAGTCTTTACTGTCTTCCTTTCTCAGAAGCCTCCAGTTTAGCCTTTGCCTTATTACTACTAGAATTAAAATGGGTATTTACTAGGGTTGTAACTCAGTACTATTTTACCAAGTAGCACCCTAATTGGCCCATTTTTTCCCCCAAGTTACAAATAGCTGAGGAATAGTCCCGCCATTCAGGACTCAGAAAAACCCTCAGCAGAGTGCTGGAAGGTGTGGAGGGGAGAGGGCAGCACAGCCAGCAGTGCAGGCCAAGAAAGGGTGTTAAGGAATAGGGCACCGGGAAGCAGTTAAGGGGGTACAGGAAGGCAGCAAAGGGCAGGGAAAGAGCAAGGGGGTGTGTGCCACCTAAGTGCCACTGGGAGCCAGACCCGCTGCTCTGCTTTGAACGAGGTAACGTAGCTCTCAGGGAACATGCTGGTAAACATAGTCTGGCTTCTTCCCAAACAGCATCAGTTCTAACAACCTTTTTAGGGAAGGTTATTGAGCAGGTGGTGGCTCAGCAGTTGCAGAGGCATCTTGTCCGCGTCAGTTTTCTTTACCCCTCTGAGTCGGAATTTCGTCCAGGCTATGGCACGGAGACTGCGCTTTTGGCCTTGGTGGATGATCTGCGCCAGGAGATACGACCCTGTTGGTTGTATTAGATCTGTCAGCTGTTTTTGTTACGGTTGATCACAAGATGTTGGTGGCATGTCTTCGGGACTGTGCAGGGGTATGCGGGACTGTTCTTGAATGATTCCGCTCATTCCTGACTGGGAGAACCCAGCGAGTGGTACTCGGGGAGTGTTTTTCATCATACTGAGACCTCGCGTGTGGTGTCCCGCAGGGTTCGGTGTTGTCCCCACTCCTGTTCAACATATATATGCAGCCTCTCGGCAAGGTGATCAGGAGGTCTGGTGTACGGTGCCACCAATATGCTGATAACATCCAGCTATACCTCTCTTTTTCAACAAACCCAGACCCTGCAGTCTCCATGCTTACTTGGGTGTCTGACGGCTATGGGGGATTGGATGAGGGCTAATCAACTGAGGCTGAATCCCAACAAGACAGAAGTGAATGCTGGTGGGTAAGGCGATGGAGTTAACGGCCCCCATCATTGATAGGGTCTGTCCTCCATTGGTTCCCCAGGTGTGGAGTCTGGGGGTACTCCTCAATGCACAACTCCGCCTGGATGCTCAGATGGAAGCTGTGGCGAGGGGTACCTTTCCTCAGCTACATCTGGTACGTCTGCTTAGGCTGTATGTTTCAGACTCCGACCTGGCCACCATCATCCGTGCTTTCATCACCTCTAGATTAGACTATGGTAATGCACTCTACGTGGGGCTACCCACGGTGACGTCCCAGAAGCTACAACTCATGCAGAGTGCAGCGGCCCATCTTTTGGTGGGACTAGGCCACTGGGAGCACATTATACCAATGCTTCATTCTCTGCATTGGCTGATGAGAATCTTCCGAGCCCGATTCAACGTTTTGGTTTTAACCTATAAAGCCTTAAACGGTCTGGGCCCTGTCTATCTTCGAGACCACCTCACCCCCCCCAGGTACTGGACCAGCCCCTGCGGTCATCGGGGGACGCCCTTATTGTGGTCCACCGAGTCTTCCAGGGGGCCACGCAGGGGAGGGCATTCCGAGTGGCCATACCGAGGCTGTGGAACTTCCTTCCGGTGGAGATGCGTCTGGCCCCAGACCTTCCCTCCTTTCAAAAAAGCTGTAAGACTTAGCTGTTCCATCAGGCATTTGGCAGGGGAGATGGTAGAGGGTGTGGGAGGGATATGTTTTTATAATTTTATGGTTTTATAATTGTTTAAATATGTTGTTGTAAGCCGCCCCGAGCTGCCCATGGCAGGAGGGGCGGGATATTAAATCTATGGACAGCCAGAGATAATGCTGTCTGGAAGCAAGCCAGACTACCTTTACCAGAATTCTCCAAGCAACCTTGGAGTGAGTGGCAACCTCATCTTCACCCCTTCCCTGCCCTCCTGCACCCCGGTGCCCTATTCCCTAACCCACCTTTCCTGACCCGCACTGCCCTCTCCCCCACCCTTCCTGCCCCCAAGTATTCTCTGAGGTTACGAGAACCAGCCCAAACACTTGGAAACACTCAAGAACATATTTTTTGTTCCCTACACCGAACAGTCCTAGTATTCACTCTATTCTTTCTTGGGCCACAATCCTAAGCACATTTATGAGGAAACCACCTTAATAAAATCAGTGTGCATCAGGAAACTTCATTAAAATGAGTGTGCTTATGATTGTGGCCTTAATGTTTTCATGCTTCTGGCCTTTTTAAAGTAGCTCGTAAGAACATTTTTGCTTATTGTAATTCTAGAACAGGGAGAGTCAGAGTTCCCCTAACCCTTAGAGCCGTATCCGTTTACCATAGAGGGGCCAAGGAGCCACAGTTTCCCACTTCTGCCCTAGAACCAAACTCGAGTCGCCCCGAGCTGTTTGCAGGAGTGGCAGGGTATAAATGTATTCAATAAAAATAAAGTAAATAAATAATAAAGAGGTGTGGAAAAAATGACTCAAATATACCATCTGTATTCTCCTTTAATGTACTTTTTCTTCCATTGTATGCGTTTTAAATGGATTTTATATTAAGTTATTTTTGGTGTTTTGTTGTATATTTGTGCTAATGCTGTGAAGTACTCCTAGTGACATCTGGTGGAGGTGTTATAGGAATATAAATTATTATTATTATTATTATTTAAGTCTATCAATTATTAAAATATAAAGGAGAAATAGCATCCTACTATTACCCTCTACAAGCCATGAGAGCGGTGAATACAGCATGTATAGAGTGATCATTTAGTCATCTGTCACTAATAAGGACAAAAACTAAAACGTTGAGGTGAATAAATGATCACCCTGTTAAGTAAGCTTTCACAATTATTTGTTACATAGTAATCCAAGACCTGCAGAAGGTCATTCCACACTAACTGAGGCTATCTATATTGGATTAACAAGCCTTCACACAATCATCAAAATTTAATTCATTTGTGCAAAACCAATTCCCAGCTTACCATTGTTTGGCATTCTTGTGGAGTGGAACATCAGGTCTGTATTTTCTGTATGGGGCATTTCGAACCATGTAATCAATAGATTCCAGAAGATCAATCATGCTAAGGTACTAAACACATGAAACACAGTCTTATCACCATCACAGATTTCCAGTTTTATTGCATGCAGCATTTAAGTTAGTGCTAAGATCTATTTAACATTCAGCAGTCTCAAATGTAATGGAAAGCTTGCTCCAAAGATGAGATGGTACTTGAACCATAGGTTGATATTCTTTTCAAGACAAGTGGCAAAGTTAACTGCCTATTACTTGAATGTGACGAATCTCACTTCCTTGATCCAATATTTAGCTTCTCATCCTTCTCCAACCCTGGAAATGTCTGCAAAGTACCACAGGCACACTCATTTTTGGACTTCATGGGTCACATTTATGACTATGTAGAGTCAATGTGCAAAGCAAACCCCAAAATAGTGGCTGTTTGTTTTATGTTTTTTATATATATATATATATATATATATATATATATATATATATATATATATATATATATATATATAAAAATAATGAAGTTAAGCCATCCCCTCTCCAGTGTCACCACTAAGCAGTTAAGACGTTATAGGTGCAATCCTGCAATGCTAACTCCCGTGGATGTTTTGATATTGATTTTAATGGAAACAGGATTGCGCCCAATGAGCTTGCAGCTACACAGGAGCAAGCTAGCTATATCCTATATGTGCGAATTGACTGGAGATCATGCTGCAAGCCTAAAATAATAGGAGTGAGATAAGCAGTTACTGTACCTGTGGTTTAGTCAGCTCAATGGCAATGTTCTGTACTTCCATGTTCCAGTCAAGCTTAGGAGTTTTTAGTTCTGTTTCTGCATGAGGATTGATGTAGAGCTTTGCAGAGGCCGACACTGGCCTAAAAACTTAGAATATAAATCAAAAGACTAGTCCAATATTTCTGACAAGCAGAAAAACACAAAGACAGACCTCTATTTTTCCAATATCTACTACTCAGAATAATCTTGTAACATCTGATTATCCATAAGAGTTAACAGGATACATTTCACATGTTCACTAAAATCTACAGGTTGAATGTAAGCAAGTTGCAAAGTTTAGTTTTTACAGACACGTTAGCCTATCACCACCATGTCAAGCAGAGTTTTAAATTTGTTATAAAAAAATATTTCCCCACCCCCCCATCAGACTCACTATACTGATGATTGGGTGGTTTTCTACTGCTGGAAGAGACTCCTTTTTTCAGCTGATCCTGTAAATGAAAAAGAAACATACCTATAAATGGTCACTTTAGTGACTCCAGCCATGTCACATTTATGTTCTATATAAAGTGTGTGTGTGTGTGTGTGTGTGTGTTATATCTTGGTTTAAAGTTTCAACTAGCCCCCTTCACTGCTGTCCACAGCAATTTTACATCTTCAGCTACTTCCTTCACTTTTATCAGTCACACTCGTATTCAGCCTTTTTTGTACACTAAAAAACCAAGTATTAAATTTGCATCAACTGCATTTAGGCATTTTCCATATTTATGAGTGTACACAAATTCTGTCAAAACCCACTGAATATCTATGTGCAGAGGGGCGAATCACCTACTTCTCTTTGCTGTGCCCTATTAGCAACCAGTCGACTTGTATCTCCACAATGTGATCAAGCCAGGCACGGTGGACCCCCCAGGGCATCAGAGGCAGTGCCCCTAACCCCAAAATCTTGTAGCAGGCCGGCAGCACTTATAACTAGGGCTAAGATTCTGTCACAGCATTTTTTCTAAAAAGTCATGACTAGGTCATGGTAGAAAAGATAAAAAGTCATGGGTAAAAAAAAGTTCCATTTTACTTTTAGTCAATGTTTCTTAACATATTTGATTGTAAGCCCAAGCCATGAGGAAGAGACAGTCTCCACCCCCACCCCACCCCTTTCCTTTATCTCTCTGTAAATGAAAGACCCAGTCAGGAGGGAAGGGAGACTGCCCTCTCTCTTATCTCTCTTAGAATGAAACCCCCAGGAAGGAGGAAAGGTACAGCAAGGCATGAGGAAAGACAGAAGAAATGCTGCCGTCTTCTCCAGAATTCCTTTTCTAGCTGACCCTGCCCCGCCTCTAACCACAGTCTGCCTCTGAAGGGCCTCCGCCTCTAACCACACCGTGCTCGGAGAACCCCGGAGACGTCAGCGCAGCAGCCGACACTGACTGCAGTCTCCACGCCGCTCTTCTCGAAGGAACTTCTCTTCTCTGGGATGAGTCAGAGGCAGCTCCTCCAGTGTTTTTTAAACAAAAGTCATGGAAGTCACGGAAAAGCTGTAGAAGTCATGGCGAGGGGGGAAATTCACTAAAAACGTGACCCCCCTGTCACTACCATGACTAAATCTTAGCCCTGCTTATATCAATTTGCAGTGCTGGTTTTCAGGTTGCTGCCGCCGCACTTCCAAAAGACTGTGCATGCATGAGAGCAGTCCATGCGCAGGTCTGTGGTTGAGGCAGCCATTGCCGTTGTGCCAAGCAGTGCGCCACTATTGCATGTCACAGGACCAAGCTGTGTGGAGGAGGAGGGAACTCAGCCTCACCTCTCTATGAAACACAGGGTGGGATAAAACTTTACTTTGCTGTATGGGCGGCTGGCACCACCATCCATACTGTGTTAATGGCAAATTGTAATTGTGGCTTTTAGCCACTGGAAGCAGAACGATCTAAGAGCTCTATTGGAGCTCTTTCCAAGGGTGCCTGGGCGGCTGGAGGCGATGACGCCCAGGCAAGAGGTGATGAGGGAAGGGTGGGTGTTGTTGCTGAATCTGGAGCTGTATGCACGTGTGGACTTTCAGTCTTGCTTTTTCTGGGATGTCATAGCACATACAAGCAGCAAGCGCAGAGTATGCACAAAATCACTCAACTGACTCCTATAAGAAATGGACTTTGTGTGGGGAGAGACATGAGGACAAGGAAGAGAGGGTTTGGGGTTCTACTGTGAGGGAAAGCGGCACGGGGATGATGGAGGGGGTCTGGAGGCTCTGTGTCAGAAGTGAGAAATGGGGACAGACGGAGGTCCCCTGAAGGAAAGGTGACTCAAGGGCTTGCATCTTTTGCTGGCCTGATTCCCATGTTCTTGTTAATATATACATAAGAATAGCCATATTGGATGTACCTGCACTGGTAGCAAGCTCGGTCACGTTATATGCTTGTTTGAGGAGGTTAACTGAACATGATAGAAAGAGACTTTTTTTTTTTTTTTTACTTTACTTTATTGACTCGGGCTTTCACCATGGCCTTTTAGAACAAAAAAAAAAAGTAGTTGATCAACAACTCCCAAAAGTAAGTCAAAACACAATACAAAAAGAATCTGACAGTTAAAATAGTTCTTACATAATTATATATATTGGCATAAAAATCAATTTATTGCTCATTTTTAGAGGGTAAAATTTATTTATTTATAGTGGCCATCACTGGGCTAGTTTTAACCCCAGCTCACTGCACTATACTAACTGCCTTGCTTGTAACTGAGACCTAATCCTCTCTCTCTTTTTGGTTATTAGTATGAGGAATGTTGCCAGGGATATAATATCGCTAGGTTTTGACAAGCTGGCTAGATACATTAGAGATTGCTGCTGGGTAAGTCTCCTGCCCTCCAAGTCGCCCTCAAATGAGCATAAATAGGGACAGTTAAATAGTTGGTGCTCCATGGACTCTACTTCTACCAGTGAGCAAAGACATTTTCGATCTTGGTAGGGGACTTTTGCATACCTGCCCTCTATCACTGCTGAAGGAATAAGGTTGAAGCGAAAAAAGGTGTACTGCCATCTCAACTGAGGGCTCTCCACTATGTCCAGATATAATTCCCTTCTAAAGTGCATTTTGCTCACTGCAAGTCCTGGAGCCACCTTCCAATCTTTGAGGGCGGCCAGATCCTCCTGAGCCACTATATCGCTAGATCTTTGTTGCACACGGGTTTTAATCTCTCTTGGAGTTTGAGTACTCAAATAACCAAGCGAGAAACCTAGTTTGTTCAGTATTATTTCGAGGTGTCTAATCCAGGGATATGCTCTAGCTCCCTTATGCTGGAGTTCCTCGCTCAGACATAGAATTTGCAAAGAGTCCAAAGGAAGGGCCAATAGCTTAGCCCAATAACTCATGAGGGTTACCCTCAGGTGGAAAGACACACTGCAATTAGCTTAAAGTGCAAACAGAGGATTTGGATTTGCTAAGTATTTTTATTGTAAAAAATGGTCATTTTTTTTTACGGTAAAGCTTAATGGTAGCTTGTCTCTATGCATATGTTACAGGCCAGGTATTGCTTCACATTGGCTGCTAGTTTTTGTTACTTGTCATGCAAATTCTCCTAATTTCTCTGATTAGTTTCTTGGCTTTATGTCATTTTGCTGTAGTGTAGCTGGAACGTGTGTTAATATTGCCATCTGAAAAGCAACGAAAGCTGCTACGCTTCCGCATTGCCATTTTACCGCATGAATTAATTTCTCTCCCAAAGTATTTGGCCTAGTTTCATCTCTTTCAATCATGGCCTTCAGGTTACTGCTAGCACAAAGGCCACATGTTGGCTAATGGCTATTCTATCCTGCCTTGCCTGGCTGGCTGCAGCAGCTGGCTTTTCACACTGCATCAGAACTGTGCAGCATTCAGCATGGTTAGGTTCTTGGGGGAAAGCCAATGCTGCATTTATGGTGTGCATTTTGTAACTTCACATAATATTGTTGGGTTTTTCTTTACTTTCCAGGTGTTTGGTTGTGGTCTTCTTCATTGAACAAACTTAAATGATTAATATGGTTTGCTTTGCTTGCTTTGTTTGAAGGCAGTGGCACTGCTTCCCCCTCCCAGGCATGCGAAGTCAATTTTGTGATTCCAACTAGGACTAGACATGGCTGTGTTTCCTCCTCTTTGAAATGGTCCCCTTGCCCTTTTCCACCCTAATAGTCTTTTTTTACCCCTGTTTTAAAGGGGTAGGGAGGATTGGTGGAAGGGTTTCTCTCTTTTTTTCCTATCTCTTCACTGTTTCCTGCATTTTAAAATGGTCCCAGACCCTTTGCAGTTTGGGTCTAGGTGGGATGGGACTTTTCTGCAAGAAGGCTACTTGCCACAACACATGTTGGCTAATGGTTATTCTACCCTGGCTGGCTGTAGCACTGCTTTAGCAGCTTCTGACTGTTACGCTGCAGTAGAATTGTGCAGTATCCATAGGTAGTGTCTTGGGGGACAGGTCCCTGACTTAGTGGGCTTACAATCTAATAACAAGGGTGAGGGGAACACAGACAGACTTTTTTACAAAAAAAAATAGTTTACAGATGGGGAACCAAGGCTTTCCATTTCCATTATTAATTTCAAATTTTGCTTGGCTCGACCTACTGTTGGCCCCACCCACTTCTGGCCCCACCCTCCACACCACCAGCTGTAGAACCCACCAGCCGTAGAACCCACCAGCCACCACTGGATCAAACAAACCAAAAAGCACACAAAGTATTATCCCTGGCTTTACAGTAGCTACTCTGCTATAGATGTACAACCACCCATATCACAACAGCCATCCCCAGGCACCATGCTTTCAGAATGGAAGGATCCAACTGGAGTAATCTGCACTATAATACAAGGATAGAGAAGATTACAGTATTTGCTGATATCCTCCCTGTCAGAGTGGGGGATTTTTTTCCTTGCTTCCCAAGAGGAAGGAAATAGTTGACAATGGCAAGATTTTTTTTTTTTCCCTTACATGACAGAACTACATGACATTCAGTTTTTGAGAAGGAAAAAGTTGTTTCCTAGGAATCTCAACAGGAGACTCACCCCTCAGCAGTGATCACAATATTGTCATTTGGACTTGAGGTGTTTTCAGACATGACGCTAAGCCCAGTTTAACAATTGAAAATTTCTTATGCATGTTGCAGGGCTGAATAAGGTGCCAATACAGCCATGTAACATGCATAAGCAATGTTCAAGAGTGGTTAAACTGGGGTTAGCGTCATGTCTGAAAACACCCTTGGACAGAGACAACAACTCTGCAAAGGATATTGGTCTCATGACAAGGGAAAACAAGATAATCTACTATTAGCCAGAGATTGTAGACAGGAAAATTGGGCACTTACCTTCTGAATTTTCCTTCTACTGGGGGTCCTCCTGGACGGCCAACCTTAACAGTAGGGTAGATCCCGCCATCGTCCAGTAGGAGGCAGACAAAACGATTTTTGTCCTTGGAGGCTCAGGGATCTTCCTTGCTCCAGAGTATCTCAGCCTTTTCAACTGTCTAAGAACTTGCTATTAACAACAAATAACTAAATGCATTGTCAACGTTATTATTTATGAGAATAATATGAGAATAATAAAATATTATTTATAATATTATTTATGAGAATAATAAAAAATAGTAGTGCCTACTTCTCGTACACCTCTTAACGCCTGACAGTCTAGTCAACCGGCAATACAAACTTAAAACTCCAGATTCCTTAAATTCTGTTCCCCCCAGAATTACTCTTCATTCCGGGTGGGTTTTGGCCGTCCAGAAGGACCCCCAGTAGAAGGAAAATTCAGAAGGTAAGTGCCCAATTTTCCTTTCTCCCTGGGGGTCCTCCTGGATGGCCAACCTTAACAGTAGGGACTTCCCCAAGCGGTGTCCCTCCGAATTTCATGCATTCTTACTATCATGGGAAGGGAGCAATGAAGAGTTTCATGACCTGATCTCTATATTCCTTACAGGACAGCCTGTAAGACCCTTCTCCCAAATGCTGCTTCAGCTGACTCATGGAGGGGGGAGTTTATAGTGCCTCGTAAAAGAATGTAACGAGGCCCATGTTGCCGCCTTACAGATGTCTCCATAAGGAGCGGCATTCCTGAATGCTTGTGTGGTTGCTGCCCCTCGTAAGGAATGGGCAAATATCCCTTCCGAGGGAGTTTTCCCTTTAGCTCTATATGCTTCCTTGATGCATAGGGTCAACCAACGAGCAATGACTGACTTCGAGGCCCTCATTCCCCTATTATGTACCCCGTAAGAGACAAACAGAGCTGTAGACCGTCGAAACGGTGCTGTTCGTTTCAAGTATATTTTGAGAGC
>QEPC01003057.1:260193-290846 GCA_003113815.1 Sphenodon punctatus | reverse complement strand
CCAGCAGAGAGGGAGAGGTTGATGATGTGCAGGAGGGAAGGGGCAACAGTGGAAGCAATGGAGGTCAGAAGGCGGGAGGGGATGGGGTAAAGGGGGCAAGTGGAAGGGTTGGAGAAGGAGAGCAGGGAGGAGATTTCCTCAAGGGATATGGGGGGGGAGGAGGACAGGAAAGAGGTTGGGGGAAGGAGTAGGAGGGGGGAGAGGACTTGGAAGCAATTTCCAGGCAGATCTTGTAAATCTTAGAGGTGAAAAAGAGAGCAAGATCCTGAGCGGAGAGAGAAGAGGGAGGAGGAGGAGGAGGACAGGGGGGTTGAAAAGCGAGTCAAAAGGTGGAAAAGAGACAGCAAGAGTCCCAGGAGCAGGACTCAATGTGGGAGGCAAAGTACTGCTGTCTAGCAAGGGAGAGAGTTGAGCGATGAGAGGGAGAATTTGAAGTGGAGGAAATCAGCGCAGTAGTGGGATTTGCGCCAGAGGCATTCCGCAGCCTGGGTGCAGGAGTGGAGATGGCGAATGGTGGGGGTGAGCCAAGAGCGAGGGTTACGGGAGTGAGCCGGGTGGGAGGAGAGGGGGGCAAGGGAGTTGAGGGTGGAGGCAAGAGAGGAGTTGAAGGTGGAGATGGCAAAATCAGGGGAGGAGGAGGAGAAGAGGAGAGAGGGAGGAGGCAAAGTCCTGGGGCACAATGGCCTGCAGATCGGAGAAGGGACAGGGAGATGGGGAAAGAGGAGGGGGAGCAGTGGGAGAGGTTGAAGGAGGCAAGGAAATGGTCAGATATGGGATGGGGATCGAAGGAGAGATCGGAGACAGAACAGTTACTGGAGAACACAAGATCAAGAGAGTGACCAGCAGTGTGGGTGGGGGAGCTAGTCCAGAGATAGAGATTAAAGAAGGCGGCTAGGGAGAGGAAGCGGGTGATACCAGGCTGAGAGGGTGCATCAACATGAATGTTGAAGTCGCCAAGGATGAGTGTAGGGATGTCAACGAAGAGGAATAAGGTGAGCCAGGACTCGACCTCAGAGAGAAAGGAGAAGAGGGAGCCGGGGGGACAGTAGATAACAGCAACACGGAGGTGGAGAGGGGAGTAGAGGCGGATGGAGTAAGCCTCAAAAGGAAGGGAAGGAGAGAGAGGAGGGGCTGAAAACGGCAGGAAGATGCGAGGTGGAGGCCTATGCCACCACCCCGGCCTTCGGCACAGGGCTGGTGGGAGAAGGAGAGACCTCCGTAGGAGAGGGTGGCAGGGGTGACAGAGTCAGTGGGGGAGATCCAGGTTTCAGTATGGGTGAGAATGTGAAGAGAGCAAGGGAAGAAAAGATCATGGATATAGGGGGCTTTATTAGCAGAGGAGCAACAGTTCCAGAGGGAACAGGAGAACGAGAGTTGATCAGGCGGGAGACGGGCACTGGGGCAGAGGGCAAGAAGTGGTGGAGGAGGGGGTGTGGGGACAGTGGGGAGACCTGACAGGCTTAGTGGGAGGCAGGAGGAGTGGGGAAAGAAGTAGGGGAAGAAGCAGGTGAGAGGGAATGGGGAGGGAGGGGACGAGGGGGGTGAGAGAAATCATGCCTTATTGGTGATAAACAGAAAATAGTACTCAGTCACTCCAAGTTAAAGAGCAAAGACCATCATCTCCTTTGTTTATTTAATGGCTGTATATTACTAAAATCAAAAATACATCTAGAGCAAAAAGATTGCAAGACATTTTTTTGAATCTTAACAACAAAACATTACATTTGAATACTAAGAGTTAATAGGTACCTGAATAAAAATCTGTCTTAAGTCTGGGAAAAATCTACCATTTGAGACCTTTTGCACATTTATGCACAATGCAAGAAGTCTAAATACACCACATTCCTTATTTGTGAGCTGAATACATAGCAGAAGAGTTGATATTGAATTTAAGAAAACAATGTTTATTTTTAATAATAAAATTATCTAAAGTCAATAAGATACGTTTCCTGAAAAATAAACTTTAATGAAACGGGCATAGCCAATATTTACATTATTTCTGAATACAGCAGTTGAAAAGGATAACAGAACCTAAAAGTAATCTCAAAACTTTAATCTAGATTACTAACAAATCAGAGAACCATCTGTTAGTCATTCAAAAATGAGCTAACCCACAATCACATTATTGTTGCAGCGATATGAAGAAATCTGCTTACTTATAAATAGTGGATTTAGCAAACAGGACGCCATTAACAAATGCACAGGAAAAAAGCTTTAACTTTTTCACAGCTGCAACTACTGAGAGACTCAATTAACTGTATGAGTAACACTCTTGAATTTGCAGAATAAATTAGTTTAATAGAGTGAATATGAAAAACTTGATAGCTATTTATCAGCTTCAGAAAAGAAAATAAATTTGCAAAGGATATAATTTTGCTTGACCAACAATATCTATTTATTTTGCTATTGGCATAATGCTTGCGGCTCCTCCTTTGGCCAGAACAAATCTCAACAGAAAGTAACGTATCTACAGTTAAAGAACTGAAAGCTAAGAACAGCAGAAGTCTTTTCTCCTAGGGGATCCTCCTGGACAACCAGTTCTTTACAATGGATTTAGATACCACCACAAACAGTAGGAGGCAGACTTCCTAAATTTTTAGTTCTTGAATATGTTCAGAGGGGGATCTACACCCAAGACTCCAGTTGTTAGTCTGCCTCCACACTGGTAGGACCGGACACAGAGTTGCAGCCTCCACCTGCATTTTGTGTAATGCTGAAGAAATGTAAACATTTTTTTGATTTGGCTCAATAGCCTGGGCGCTGGATTGGGTGTAGGGATGAAACGAGAACTCTCGTTTCTCTCGAGTCTCGCCAAGAAACAAGCTTCTCGACCCAAACAAGGCGAGAGCAAAGATTCGAGAAACCTGTTTACCTCGGTGTAGCTTTAAAGCACCTTCGTTCGAGTATTTCCCGGTGGGCGCATGTGCTTAAAATGGCCTCCTGTGCTTTTCTGCACATGCGCAGTGTTTCCAAGACTGCCCCTGGGTGATACAAAGCTGTAAGCTTGGGGGTGCAGAGCACTGTCGGGTCAAATGCTTCGTTCCGGGAGCAGGGACAGATCACTCACTGCAACGGCTAGAAGGCTCTAATCTCTGTCAGCTGTGTAAGCTGCAGCGGGGTCTCGCTGGCTTACTGCAGCTCTGTCGGGGGAGGGGGGGGAAGTGACAGATCCTGCGGGCTGTTGCTCTCAGCTGTTTTAACTGGGGGAATCAAGTTGTGGGGAGTTGCTACACAGGACTCGGCAGGAAAAAAGGACTTTACTGCTCCGAGCTCCCTCCCATTCGAACCCCCAGTGAAAAACAGATGTACAGGGCTGCCTGTTCTGGAGAGTCTGGATGTGACTAGGGAACCCACTCCCAGGAGAATGTTTGGAGGGCAGGGGGGTTTCTCCGCTCTGTGCTGGGGGTTGGGGTCCCTGTACTCTGCGGTGGCACGGCACAGAATTCTCGGCTCAGAATTCTCCTGAGCTACCATTGGGCAGGAGGGGACGGTATACAAATGTTGAAAAATAAAGAAAAATAAAACAAAACTGTTTCCACTACTTCAGGCAGCTACCTGGTTGTTCAATTTTCTGTCAGGAATTAGTAAATTGTAGTGTTAGAATGTAGCTTAGCTGCTGATATTTCTGGGGTGCAGCTCCTCTGAGCATACTCCAAAACTAAACATTTTGGAAGTCTGCCTCATATTGGTCATGGTGGGGATCTAACCCCATCATAAGAACTGGCCATCCAGGAGGATCCCCTATAGAAGGAAAATTCACTAGGTAGTAACCTAATTTTCCTGTTTACCAATTCATTCAGATGAATTGGATCCATTTACTCATGTGCATTTGCCCAACGTAGTTCATTTAAGAAGCCTGCTGAAAAAAGAAATTGGTCACCTACCTTTGGTGAATTCTTTTCTACCCTGCACTCCGGATACTCCTCCATTTGGGTAGCTCTCTGCTTTGACCACCAGGAGGCAGAAGTAAACTTTTCACTGCACCTGCGCGTGTGGAGCTACCCCGATTCCTTCTCAATCCATTTCCAAGCCAAGGAATGGGTTCCACTCCCTCAGGATGGTCACAGTGAGGCTAACAGCAATTAATATACTAACAAAAACATAAAAACTGAACTTGAACAACTACCGGGAGCAAACCTGTCTCCCGGCCTAACAATCCTTATTCTACTAGAGGTTGAGATATTTGTAGGTATCCCCGTTTCCCCAGGTGTGTTGCTGTTTGGTAGGGAGGGTCGGAGGAGTATCCGGAGTGCAGGGGAAAAAAGAATTCACCAAAGGTAGGTGACCAATTCCCTTTTCTCCCACTGCCTCCGGATACTCCTCCGTTCGAGGTGTATCCGAGCAGACAAAAATCCTCTAAGGGTGGGAACAAACAGCACTGGGAGTATCCAGAACTGCTTGAAGCACCCTTCTACCAAACGCAGCCTCTGCGGATTTAAACTTGTAGTGTTTTACAAACGTGTATAAAGACGACCATGTGGCTGCCTTGCAAATTTCTTCGTATGAAGTCCTGGCCTTAAATCCATACGAGGTAGCTGCACTCCTTACTGAGTGAGCCCAGATCTGTAATGGGGGAACCCTCCCCCTTCCTTTATATGCCTCTATAATTCCCTGTTTCACCCACTCTGAAATCAGAGACTTTGAGACTTTAGAGCCTCTGATACCTGTCCTGATATGGATAAATGGGGCTGCGGATCTTCTGAAATTGGGTCCTAAACAGGTAAACTTTTAAGGCCCTGCACACATCTAAGGTGTGCCAGATTTTCTCTTTGAGATGAGAAGATTTAGGACAGAACAAAGGGAGGACTACTTCCTAAGATCTGTGGAACCGGGAGTTGACCTTCGGCATAAATGCTTGATCCAACCTCAGGGTGACTTACTGTTCCTGAAAAGAACAAAAGTTATCCTCCATTGAAAGAGCCCCCAACTCAGAGATTCTTCTAGCTGATGTGACTGCCACAAAGAAGGCTACCTTTATGGTTAGAAAGTATAGGGACACATGTCTAAGGGGTTCGAACAGAGCCCTGGTGAGAGAATCTAAGACCAGATTTAAACTCCATGATGGGCACCTATGAACCACTGGGGGGGAGAGAGAATTTTAGCTGCTTTAATGAATCTCCTGACATGCCTGTGTACCAAAATGGGTCTGTTAGAAATCGCCCTGATTACGGAATCAGGGCTGCCGCCTGTCTTGCTAAAGTGGCTTCAAGTCCTTATCTAGTCCCTGTTGTAGAAAGTCCAGGACCTCTGGGACACCCGCCTTGCAGGGGTCCTTTCTTGTCATTGACCACAGAGCGAACTTTTTCCAAGTGGCTCTGTATTCTCTTCTCGTGGCCGGTCTTCTAGAGAGTTGAATAGTGGCTAGGACGGCCTCCAAGTAGCCCTTCTCCCTCAAGGCTGAGCGTTCAATCTCCAGCCTGTCAACCTTAGATTTGATAAGCTGTCGAACCATATGACAGGCCGGTGGGAAGATTTGGCAGACTTGTACTGTGACTGGCTCAGGTGGACTAGATCCAAGAACCACTGTCTTCTGGGCCACCATGGTGTTAGGAGTATGACCTGTGCTTGTTCCCTGATGATTTTGGATATCGTCCTGGCTATCAGGGGAAAGGGGGGGGGGGGGGGAGAGAAGAATGCATAGAGGAGACCTCTGGGCCAAGGCTGATTTAGTGCATCGGTTGCCGCCACCCCCTCGCAGTGATCTCTGGACACGAACTTCGGAACTTGAGAATTCTCTCTGGTGGCGAAGAGGTCCATCTGGGGCAGGCCAAAGGTCTTCAATATTTCCCTGAAGACCCCCGCATCGAGGGTCCATTCATGGGGGTCAATTGGCTGAGTCGACAAACAATCTGTCTACAAGTTGTCCTTGTCCCTTATATGGAGAGCCTTGAGTGAGGACAAGTGAACTTGTGCCCATACGAATAGCTTGGTGGCTTCCAAGTGCAAGCCCTGGGCTCTCGATCCCCCCTGGTGGTTCACATAACCTTTGGCTGTTGTGTTGTCAGTGTATATCAAGAGGTGCCAGTTTATGATGGCTGAGAGTAGCTGCCGTAACGCCAGATGAATGGCTTTCAATTCTAGGAAATTTATTCCCCTGGTCATATCCCTGCTGGACCATAAGCCCTGAACAGACAGCGATCCCATGTGAGCACCCCAACCCCTGAGGATGGCGTCCATCATTCTCATTCTGGGAGGATCTGTTAGCGGAGTCCCCATTTCAAACGCCTCTGGCCTTAACCACCAAAACATTGAGTGTTTTAGGTCTGATGGTATCGATAACCATGGGTTGAGACCTAGCGTGAGATCTCTCTGCAAACGATGCAGCCACCGTTGCAAGGGCCTGAGATGGAATTGGCCCCATGTTACCTGCCGCGTGCATGACACCAACTGCACCATGGTCTTCAGCCTCATTCGTCTTTGGTGTCTCAGAGCTTGAATTAAGTTGTGGACTTTCTTCCGCCTGGATGGAGGAACTAAGGCGATGTCTGAGGTAATATCAAGGATTACTCCCAGATGTTCCAGCCTGTGGGTCAGGGTCAGATGACTTTTGTCATTGTTGACTAGGAACCTATGCAGCTCCAGATACTACACTGTCCTGTGTAAATCCGATAGGATCCGTGTCTGGGACTGGGCTCTGATGAGGATATCGTCCAGATATGGGTACAGGTGGATCCCTTCCTTTAAGGTTCGCTATTAGAAGGATTCGAATCTTTGTAAATGTCTGGGGAGCCGAGGATAGATCGAATGGCAGGGTCCGGAACTGCCGGTGTGAGTCTTGGTAGAAGAATCGGAGCCACTTCCTGTGGGGCGGTCAGATTGGGACGTGCAGGTACGCCTCCTTTCGGTCCAGGGAGACCAACCAGTCATCCTTTCTCAGATTCTGGCAGATGGATGCAACTGTCTCCATCCTGAATCTGTGCCTTCTTACGTGTTTGTTTAGAGCTTTTGTATCTAAAACTGCTCTCCAGTCCCCTGACATTTTCGGTACCAGAAACATGATGGAATAAAGGCCTAAGCTGGACTGCTCTGGTGGGACGTCCTCTATTGCTAAGAGCCTTCAGATCTCTCCTAGCCTGGCCTGATGTTTCTGTGGGTCTCTTGGGATGGGAGAGGGGCAGAATCTGTTGTTGGGCTGGTTTTTTAGCTCTATGTAATAGCCCTGGCTTATGGCCATCAGGACCCACAAGTCTGAGACTGACTGCTCCCAAGCTGCTGAGTAACACTGTAGCCTGCCCCCCACCTCTGACGAGTCCCATGCCTCTGCAGCTTCAGGATAGTCATAAATCCTGTTGTGGTTGCCCGGGGATTGGGGAACTGTGCTTCTGTCTGTCGAATCTGCCCTGCTTTGAACCTCTGGCTCAAAAAGGAAAACCGCGTGCGGGTTCCCTCCCGCCCTGGGGTTGGAATCTTCTTGAACCGCTGTAACCCCCCCTTGCTCTGAAGGGTTGGGACCGAAAAAACCTTTTCTTGGCTCCTACTTGCTGCAAGGTCTTATACTTGCTCTTATCATTGACATCGGCTAGTACCTTATCCAGGCACGTGCCGAATAATTTGGAACCCTTATAGGGTCCGGAGACCAGTAGGTTTTTTGCAGTAACATTCCCCTGCCAAGATCTCAGCCAGACCCTCCTTCTTGCTGAGATAGTATTTGCTACTGACCAGGCTGAACAGGTCAGTGTATCTGTGGATGAGTCGGCTAATAGTGCCGTGGCCATGAGGATGCAGGAAGTCAGCTTTTGTGATCTTTTCTCTGAAATCCCCGGGTCTTGGGCCTCCTGCAGCCAGGCTAGGAGCGCTCTGGCTACATAGGAAGACAGGATGCTGATTTTTAACGAGGTGGCTGAGGAATCTAGGGCTCGCTTCAGGAATGAATCAATGGCCCTGTCAGTGCCTTTGGGTGGCAATCGCCCTCCGTGGGGAAAACCGTCTGTCTGGCTAGAGATGCTGCTGCGGCATCTACCTTAGGATTCTTAAATAAGGGCTCCTTCTTTCTGGTGAAGGAATAAAGGGAGTCCTGGATCCTATTCATCTTGTAGGCTCTGTCGGGTCACTTCCACTCCTCTAACACTAGCCTATCAAAGGCTTTGTCCAGAGGAAGCCCCTGGTCCCTGCCATGTGCTGAGGAGATGTATTCCCCGTGTTCCTCCTCCTGTGAGTCTGAGGACTCATCCTTTGAGGGTTTTTCCTTCAATTGGAGGGTTTTAATCACTTGGGAAAAGAGCTCCTCCTTAAGGGAAAGTGAGAACTGCCTGTCTCTTTACTTGGGGTCTGAAGGGGGCTCTACATACTCCTTCCTCAGCTCCAGAAATCTCTTGGCCTGAATCAAGGTCAGAGTCGGAGTGAAGGCCACCATGAGGGAGGGAACTAGAGGTCCCAGGCCGCTCACTAGGGGAGTCCTCCTCAGAGCCCTGAGGGGATCCCAAAAGGCGGGCTATGGCACCCTCTCATGGTGCTTTACCCTGTGTTTTTCTCACCTTTTGTGCTCCGTCCTGCGGGGGCCTTCTAGTAGAGTAAACTCTGGGGGGAGGGGCCTTTTGCGCTTTCCTCAGGTTTGGAGGTAACAGAATCTAAGGACTCAAAAATCTTCCCCATAGTAGTATTTAGAGATGCCATGGAGGCTACTTGTGTCTCCTCCGTGGCCTGCTGTTCTTGCTCCGCTGGTGCCTCCATGAGCACTGAGGGGGAAGGACTTTGCCTGGCCTGGGGAGCCGATGTTGGGCTGAACGGAACTCAGCCGCGCTGAATCCATTCTCGGGCGAGGGGAGAGTAGGCAGCTGTTAGCTCACTGGCCCTGTGTGCCGCTGCGGTCTGAACGCACAGTATCCCCAGCTCAAAGTCTCAGTGCAAGGGAGCCGGCTAGGGATCGAAACGCGGTTCCCAAGACCATGTCTGGGAACTCGCTGCCCTGATTGCCCCGCCTGCCTTCCTAAGCGCCACTGCTGGCGCCAACCATTCTCCCAAGAGGGGAAAACAAAAAATGCTTCCTGCTGGTCCGAGGCAGAGAAGAGACTGAGGAGGAATCGGGGTAGCTCCACACACGTAGGCGCAGTGAAAAGTTTACTTCTGCCTCCTGGTGGTCAAAGCAGAGAGCTCCCGAATGGAGGAGTATCCGGAGGCAGGGGGAGAAAGAAATTTATCACAGCACCAGCACTCTTCATACAGCAATACAAAATCATCGAGGCTTACACTACTTTTCCATCTTCCCTTAACCCCTTATTCCTACTATAGCCTTCTTTTCTCTATCACTACCATCACCCTTTTAAACCCAGTTATGTTATTGGCTTTCACAAGATCATCTGGCAAAAAGCTCCCGAAGTTAACTGTGCGCTGAAAGAAAAAGTATTTCCTTTTGTTTTAACTCTACCACCAGTTAATTTCATAGAACGTCCCCTAGTACTAGTGTTTATAAAGGGGGTAAATAACGGTTCCTTAGTTTACTTGTTCCACTCCACTCACAATTTTATAAGTTTCTATATAATCCCCTCATCTCTAGGTTGAAGAGCACTAACCTTTTGAGTCTCTTCTCAAACACCATATCTTCAGATCATTTTTACTGCCTTTCTCTGCACCTTTTCCAATTGTACTGTATCTTTGTTAACAAAGAGTGGCCAGAACTGCACACAATACGCAAGATGTGGTCACACCATAAATGCATACAGCGGCATTAGGATACGTTCTAACTTATTAGGATATAAGAACGTAAGTAGTGCTATACTGAGTCAGACCAATAGTCCATCAAGCCCAGCATCCAGCCGTCTCCGACAGTGGCCAATCTCAGTTGCTTGGGAGAAGTACCCAATCACAATGGGCAACCCATTCCCTGTTGTCCACTCCTAGCTTCCAACAGTAAGAGGTTCTGTCCCTTAAAGCTATTTGGCTAATAGCTATTAAAGGACCTATTCTCCAAGAACTTTTAAAGTCCTTCTTTAAACCCAAGCAGTAACATCTAATTGATAATCCAGCATTGTGTTGCATGTAATTATGAATATTGTTTCTTACATGCATCACTTGGCAACACTGAATTTCATCTGTCCTTTTATTGCCCAGTCCCCACTTCTTGCAGGATCTTCCTATAATTCCTCACAGTCTGCCTTAGCATTAGTTATCTTGTAAAACTTTGCATCATCTGCAAATTTGGTCACCTCAGTATTTATCTAGCTGGCAGCCTCAATTTACAAGGAACGGGGTATCATAGCATTTAGGATAGCAGTGTCCGTTACCAGTTTTTCTTTTCCTTTATTGGACATATGTCTATTTGCCAGTGCTATTCTGTACATCAGAGAATAATCTTCTCACATCAGTAAATAAAAAACATAACCTATCTTCCTTAAAATCAGTGTCTTTATTATAATGCCTACAAAGCATTGTTGTCCAACAATGCTTAAAGGAGCAAGGATTTTCAATCCTTGCTATGCTCTTCATTTTTACTTCAATCTAGTTGTGTGTTACTAGCTATTGATCATAACCCCATTAAACTAAGTAAGAATTGCACTAATAGCGGTTTTGAATATCAGTGGCCAAGTCTGCTTCATGAGACTTCAAAGCTTTAAGAAAACACTCAGTTACTGAAGTAAATTAGTTCAAAAGTATACCTGATGATAAATAGCATTTTCCAAGACAAATGGCAACGGAGTGCCCAACTTTAACTGCAACAGCCATTTCTGTTTCTGTAAGTTTCCTTCCGTAAGTAAAAGAAAAGAAGAGAATTTCCATGCTACCTAACTATATGCTGTATGTATTTAGTCTGAATTACCAGTATCTGTTCCCGGGAGCCACAATAATACATCTCACTGTTCACATTCCAATAAGCGCCAAGGCAATCCAGGCGTACAAGCTGGGGGAAAAGGAAAAAAAGACAAATTCTCATTGATAATAAAATACAAAAAAAATATGTAACACTTCACCTATCAGTAACACCTATTTAGCTTTCTTAAGTTATGGAATAAACGTAACATTTTGATGGCACAGCACTCACTTTTACTTAACGTTACTTTTACTTAAACAGGTATCTAAAATGTGTGTTTTCTTTGTTCTACCACAATAATGGGTATGGGAAAGCTAACAATCCAATGCAAATCTAATTAAAATCTGACTCTCAATCTTACCTGAATATATACATCTTGATTAACAAGTTACTTCATTCTATTTCCGTCTCTCACACTGTCCCCTCTTCCTGTCTCCCCCTCCTTGTCTTTTGGATTGTAAGCCACAGGCAGGGACCGCATCTATTTCTATGTTCTGTACAGCATCAGGTCACACTACTGGCGCTATATAAATGTTTATTATAATAATTTTTAAAAGTCAAATGTTTGCTACTGGACCTCAGAGTCCATTTCAAAGCATATACCCAGGGACTCATGTTCATCAGCAGTAATAGGGAAAGCGCAATGAACACTGGTTCCTGGATGTAACGAAAGATTAAACCTAAAAGTTGTTTTATCCCACATTTGAATACCACAAATAATTTGTAAGGATATATATATTCCAAAAGTTGTCCAGGAATTCATTACAAAACTGAGTTTTACTAAGGCAACATGCAATAACTCAGACATTCATCCAGTGCAGGTTATGTGCATAAGATGTACTTTCAGAGCTACACCCATCACTGGCCACTCTTGCAAATGTTGTTGCCACTCGGAATCTCATGCAACACCTCTGCGTGACCAGCACTTACACGTGGTTTGATCAATAGTAAGTTACATTCCCAAGAAGTGGTGTTTCTCACACTCCCACATTACATGCAGCAGACCAAAGACAGTGGTTATGCTGCACAAGCATGCCTCTCACTGACAGTAATAATTTGACATCTATTTATGTGCAGTATGGCACTTTGGTACACAGATAAAGTGTGTGTAACCCCCTTTTGTGCTGGATGAATGAGGATTGCATGCAACATTCATAAGAAATTTTATGTGAAACTAAGTAAAGTGACACTCCTTAAATTGAAAGCTTCCAAATGAGCACCTTAGTTTTTCCATGTTTTGAGTACTTTGACCAACTAAGAGTGTTGTAGCTGTTTCTATCTTGCATGCAGCATACCAAAAAGCTATCATTGTGCTATGCACAGCACAACCAAAAGCTGTCTTTCATTTCAAAGAAAGAGACCAACAAGCAGGGTTTAATTTGCAAAAAAATGAGAATTTGGAAGGACAGAATTCCCATTTCTCAAACTCCCATCAGAACAAACTTGGTTTCCATTATTTTATGAAGAGACAGGCTGAAATATCTAGTATCTTTTAAAAGTACAGTACAAAGTAATACACTTTTACAGGCTAACATTCCCAACATGAGAATGAGTGCAGACTGCAAGTAGCAGGTTGTGAAGTTGGAGTGCTAGTTCGATCCTAAAGTATAGGTGTAGGGAAGTTTGACAGGGTTGAAAGATTCACATTTCTTTCTATAAAGAGTGCAGTGATACGTGTGCTTCATGCAACAGCCTTTTTTACCCACAAAGTTGAACAGCTGTCTAACTTTTTGTGCCAGCATAAAAACATGAAGCTAAAAAATAAAATAAAAATTACTGCTTTCCCAATTACAGCAGCCTTGAGTGATAAAGTTTGGTATGGTAACTCTAGAGTAGTGGAAAGAATTGTTCAATAATCTTGCAGATCAGATTTTAGCACCTTGTTACCATCTGTAAAATTTAAAAGGAATAAGACAAAGGATAAATAAAATCCTAGTCGGACACAAATTCTCTTTTTGAAGTAGTAAATTAGTTTAGTGGTAAGAGTAATTTATTTTCCCATATCAAGCTGTAACACATTTGCCACTAGGGGTATTTTCAGACGTTACGAGATCACACTCAACCACAATGAACCACGGTCAATCCTGCGGTGGGGCCAAAGCGCCCTGTACGTCTGTGGCCGCAGCCGCCAGATGTTCCCCCCAGTCAATACCCACATGGGGTCAAATTCAACCACGCTTCCAGATCTCCGGGCCGGACCATCTCCGAAAGCGTGGTCAGAGATTCCCAGCGGGAAACTATAAAAAGTAACGTCTGGACGGCAATCATCGGCCAGAATCAATCAAAATGATTCCCAGCCGGGGACAAAGCACGGAGCGCCACTCCCAGGCAACCAGCAACAACACAGGCCGTGGAGGGAGATTTAAAGTGCACACGGCAGCAGCCGGGACGAGCCGCCCCGGCAGCTTCCGGGTGCTTTGACCACGGCCCGGCCCGGGATCGGCGTAGCATCTGTTGCGCTGTCCCGAGCCATCGTCTGCCGGTCCAATTCCCTGCCGTGGAACCACTCCCGTCACGTCTGTTTGGGGCTTTTATTGACCACAGGGGGTGGTTGAACGGTTCACCACCACTGGGAATCCACTGTGGTGACTCTGGACCGCGTAACGTCTGAAATCACCCTAGGATACATAAGCAGCAGCACGGCCATGACAGAATGTCATCCCAACTCCAAAACGGTATTCGGAGTTTACAGAAAAGTGATCAACACAAAAATCAAAGTTTCACCCTGTTTGGACTACTGGACCAGAAGCAAGATACACATCCTGGTACAGTAGGTAACATTTATAATTTGCTTCAAATTTAGACTTCTGAACTATTTTAATGATGAGGCTTGACATATTACCTTGTATATGATTTTTGCAGCTTCATTTAAAATGCAAGGAGTCCAATTTTCATTAGCTGTCTGCAAATATATAAAAAAAACCACAGTTTAAAGTCAATGGATTTGTTTTCATTTATTGCATATATTTATTTCACTTCTCTTTGTTAGCCTGACCCTATGGGTACAAAGTGTATTCCACAATTGTTTCCTGCCAATAGGTTTTTAAATAATGAAGGGTAATAATTCAGACATACATTGATCCAGTGCACAAGGACACACAAGTTATGTGCTTACATTCTGTGCCAGATGTTTTCAGAACAGGACATCACTTTCTATTCTTGCAAATGATGTCACCCCTCAAAATCTCATGCAACACCTCTGTGTGGCCACAACTTACATTTAATGTCCATATTTATTTTGTTTGAAACATATTCAGTGTACTTGCACTGAAAGCACATAACCCCAGCATCCTCTGGAGGGATGTGGCCTCTTGTCCAATATTTCTAAGCATTTGGTTGAAAGTGCTCTTTTGGGAGGGGGAATTGTCACATGGAGTTCCTTCTTGTATGGGAGAGGGAAAGCAAAATCCGAACCATTTCTTCATTATATTATCGCAGACAGCATTGTCCTGGCTATCTTTTATTCTTTTGTGTGCTTAGCAGTACATGTTGCGACTTGCTCTTTATTTCTGAAAATTTTATTTTTGAAAAAGATACAGAAGTGAGATTTTTGATGCACATGTGCTACCAGGTTTGGTTTTTTTAACATAGTCTGTTGCATGTGTTTTGGGGTGGATTCTGTGTCTTGGGAACCGAGCATCTGTTTTCCAGTGTGTCACAAGATGTACATAAATACACAAGACAGGTCAATGAGTGTTCTGCTGCTAAGCATTTTGATCAATGGTAAATCACTTTTCACTTTAAAGACTGGACACAATTAGCAAGCAAATTCTATTTGTATTGGAAAACGGATAACTGATATTTAGCATACCACGTGTTTAAATTCCTTTCGTTAATACTCAAGATGTACCACTAAATATGCTGAATTACATGGTGTGCCAAAGAACATTACAAAAGACTTTCAACCCTAAAGCCCAAAATATGTGTTCTCACATTCTTGTTACAATAGGAACAAGGACTCATCTTGTGCACAAAGTTCAAGTTCAAGTAGTTTACCCAGCATTAAGTAACAAACTAAAACACTGGAAATTGACAAAAGCCTTGCTTTCACAAAAGCACTCATGTTTACTGTCAATACAGACCTTTATCAGGTGTCACTTCCTCAATCTTTGGATTACCCCTAATCTATCTAGTTTTGAAGGGAAAGTAGACAGTCTTAGGTTTCAAGAGGATGTGCAACTGATCCAAAGGTAAATCCATAAAACATGTTATTGAAGTCTTCTGGGACCAAGGCACTATGTATGGATTCGGCCTGAACATTAGCCTGGGAATAAGTTTCCCTTGAGCGAAACTGACAACAGCATGAGTGTCCAGTCTACAATAAAAATGATTAACAGCTGAACACTCATTAGCCCTTCTTATGTATATCTTGTAATTTTCACACTAGAAAAGAGACCCTCAGATTCCAAGACACAGGGTCCACCCCCAAAATACATGCAGCTACACACACAGCAAAAAAAGCAAACACCAAAAAAACAAAGCTGATAGCACATGTGCATCAAAAATCTCACTTCTGTATCTTTTTCAAATAAATAAATAAATAAATTCAGAAATAAGTCCCAACACCTACTGCTAAGAAGAAAGGAAAGATAGCTAGGACAATGCCGCCTGCGATTATATAATCAAAAAATGGTTTGGTTTTATTTTGCTTTCCCCCTCCCCCACAAGGACCAACTCATGTGGTCCCCAAAAGCACTGTTAACCAGAAGTTCAGCAATATTAGGAAAGAGGCAACATCCCTCCAAAGGGCACTGGAGTTCTGTACTTTCAATTCAAGTACAATGAACACATTTCCAAACAAAATAAATATGGACATTAAGAGGATGACATTTTTCACATTTATTTATTTAACTTCTATCTCGCCCTTCCCCTCAGGGTGAGTTACAATGTAAAAAACATTAGAATACTAGTTCATAAAAATATATAACTAGAAGCCCCCACCACAAATCCCCACCTAACCCCAAAAAAAGAGGAAACAAAACAAAAAAAAACCAGAAAAGTGGTCTTACATTGCCACTAGAAAATGTTAATCTAAGTGTACTTGTGCTGAAGCCCATGGGTGTTTTAGCACTAATTTCAATGGCCCTTTTTACACGACATGCACCCACAGGGGCATGAGTGGGCGCCTCCTGTGTGAATGCCGTGGCATGTGGGTAGGCGTGTGAGTGCTCCCGCATCCCACCCACCTCTACCCACACACATGGCAATTGGCTAAAACGGCAGTTGGTCCATGCGTGGAGGTGGGTACACATCCATGTATGCACTCACCCACGCGCCGCCCCTGCACCAGTACGCACACTGCTCGCTCCCCCCGCAGTCACAGCCCATTTAAAAAAGGCTAATGAAAACAGATTTAACCTCACACTTAGCACTTTTGACAATCTATAGAACTTCCAAAGTAGTGCTCGAGTTTTTTATCGAACATAGTCAATGTTTCAAAATAAGCTACATTTGTATTTCCTTTCAGATCTATTTTATGCACAACTTCTACTTCATTGTAAGCTACCCATCAATCATTTTCGCTTCTCCTGAAAGTGCTTTCAAATTCACAAACGTCAATTGAACATTTACTTTCTTGTACTCTTTTGTATTTCACTGTGGATGTCCTAGAAATATTTTCAGTACTATCACAGCAAGTTAAGGCTTTCCTTATTTTCCTTTAACAGACACACTATTGTAATTGGCAGTAAATTCCTTTTATTAATTTTACAAATGTATTAGAAGTGAGGTGGCTTGTCCTGGATCACAGGATGCCCTTCCATTGATATTTTCTGTGTACGTTCGAATGGAAAACCCTGACTTGTAGTTGCATGTACATTTTTTCCTTTAAAACATGCTCATAAGCTAGGTAAGAAGGTTCAAGAACCCTATTCCTGTAAACTGTAAAATGTCATTAGGACCTAACCTTTACTCTTTGGATAATTTGCACAAATCAAGCTGCATCAAACACAACAAACATTACCAGTAAGCTAAGTTCACCCAATGTCATTCCAAAGGAGAGAGGCCGACTGGGGTCTGTGATCTTAAAAAAAAAAAAAGAAAAAAAACAACAAGTTTTATTTGGTTTACTTTCATGCAACATTAAATATCCCAAATATCTTTTCTCCCTCTTGCTCCTCTGAATTCAGGTCCCATGTCTTTTGTACAA
Source organism: Sphenodon punctatus (assembly GCA_003113815.1). Classification (NCBI taxonomy): domain Eukaryota; kingdom Metazoa; phylum Chordata; class Lepidosauria; order Sphenodontia; family Sphenodontidae; genus Sphenodon; species Sphenodon punctatus. The sequence continues at coordinate 273,954 of QEPC01003057.1, read as the reverse complement.
TGTAATAACCAACTGTGTCCATAATACATTCGTTTAAATACCTAAAATTCTGAGTAGACAGACTACTTTATGCCTTAGATTTGTTTGTGGGAACTACTGCTAGATCCTCCTTGTCTAACACTGAATTGAAAAACTTGCTTTAGCCTTTCCTTTGTCAAAAGCAGTTTTATTCCCTTCTCTCCTCCACACTATGGCCTCTTGCTTTATTAGCTACACGTACAAGAATTCTGGTTAAATCATTTTTGGCTCCACCAACTTGGTTGACATTTCACCTTTCAGAAGCCTTGGGATAAATTACTGGACACAAGTAGACATTCTTTGTTCTTTATTTGTTACTCTTTCCACAAAACTTTCTTTTGACAATGACTGCTAATCTTACCCATTCCCAAAAAGGAAAAAGTCTTAAAATGCAAGTTTAAAATACTAAAGCCCAGGACTCTTGATCAAAATAGTATTCAGATTACTTTTAGTCCTTGTGCTCATCTACCTAATGCTTGCTGCTCAATTCTTGGCACATCTTGGGCAAATCAGTTATTTCAACTGCATGAGCATGGAAGCAGCTGGTCTTACAAGTTTGGGGACACATGCATGACCAATGTCACACTGTATGAAATACTACTGTCTTCTTATTGCAGTCTTTTTCAGCGCTATTGAAAACCCTAGCATAGTGGAAGCCAACACCCCTTCTCACAATGAGACATATGTATAATGCACTTTGGTTTAACCAAAATCGAGATCAATTTAGGTCACTTACATCATCTTCATATTTAACATGTATTCCAGTGATTTTCACTTGTACATTTTTTATAACTTGAGTTGCAAGCTTTTCCAGAAATGTATCTTTCTTCTCTTCCTTTGGTTTATCTAAAGACAAAAAAGAAAAAAAAAAGAAAAAAAAACACCACCACACATCAGTCACCCAGTGTTCACTGCATTTTGCTCATTCAAAAAGTGAAAGCTCTAGTCGAAGCACTTGCTCTCTACATGAATTTTAATATATTCTTGTTTGCCAATGGTCAAATAAAATATATTCAATTTTTTTAAATGAATTTAATTTGTTCCCCCTAAAGAGCCATTTGGAACCTATGAAAAACAGTTAGAAATTGCTATAAGTAGTTGCAAATACTATAAGTAGTTCAATGGGGAGAAGAAGAAAAATCTAACAATTCAACTATTGAAGTGTTTGGTTCATTACGAAGAGATTACTATGACAAAAGTATTTATGTACTTAGTAAAGATAAGGAGGGGATTGATGAAGGTTAAGTGACAGCAAAATGACACAAACACAAGTCCTACTCTAAATACAAGTAGACTCCACCCCACCCTTGCCTTTTCTGCTATATTATATCATCAACCCTTCTATTTTGGGTACATCCTCACAACATCTAAGCCAATGGAAGTTTTGCCATTGGTTTCAATCAAGTGACAATTGCACCCTCGGACTACTGTGAGCACGTGTGGTTAGTTAATGATCTGCGAGAGCTAAATACTTACAAGAAGCAACATTAACTATACTTTCAGGCTTCCAAGGATCTGCCACACTTGAAATCCTTTGGAAGGGAATTAAGTATTTCTCTTGATTTTACTAGAGGCAAATTCTGAAGGGGACAACGGTGGCACAAGGAATATCAGGAAAACAAGTCCAATCACCTCCCTCATAAAGTGTAGATGCACCCATCATGAGTTTAACTTGTAAGCTAGCTGCTTCCAACTGAAACTCATTTTTCATGCTAAGTTTTTGAGTCTAGTCTCCTCCCACAATAAAGTCTATCAATTAGAACCAAGGGAAAAAACTTCCTATATTAAAAAAATTCTTAAGATGCTCTAGCTAGAACAGAGGGGATTTTTTAAAAAAAAAAATCTTTAATTTAACTAGGAATTTCCTCACAGAAGAAAACTACTTTTGCTATCATGAAAAGAATTTCTTTCATCTGAATCAGGTTTAGGGTTTGGAAGACAATCATGCCATCTTCCAAATAAGGTTTTTAGGACTACTTCTAGCAGTTGATTCTTCTTTTAAAAATAAAATAAAAATAAAAATAACGTTGCACTGCAAGACGTCGCTTTCACCTCCTCAAGATAGGTCTTGACTCAATTAACTTCTTTGGGCATTGCATAATCCAACAATTCCAAAAAAACAAACTAGATTTCATGTGCTGCAACACAAATGTGCAGTCCACTCTTGGGCACAGATACCATACATGGTTATCTGATCTCAGGGAGAAATATTTTACATATGCACAAGTAGCAGAATTAATGCTTTACATGCAACCTGGTCTTTAATTTAGTCATTTTGAGAGTCATGCATTTCAGATCAATATGCACACACTGTAAATTCTGAAGTTTTAATATATGCATTGCAATAGTCGCATTGAGAAAAGCTAAAAATGCTTTGAGCAAAAGAAAATAGTACCTTCTTCATATGGAAACGGAGTTGAAGTTTGTTCATAATTGAATGTTTGTATTTGTCTCGTTATTCAAGTTAATACAAGAACACTATATATTAAAGGACAGGTGCTTGATTCCAAGCAATATATGTTGTACTCCTTTTTGCTTATCCAGCGTTCTAATTTATGTTGCATATTTTGAACCATGTGCACCCAATTATGGAAGAATCCCAATTTTTCTGAAGCTGAAAAAAACTAAAGCCAAAATTCACTCTGAATTCACTACGTTGGTTTGTTTTCTTGTGATAAATTGTTTTTGGTATTTACCACATTACTAATCTTGTCATACAACAACAGAGAATGAATACCATTCATGTCACATGGACGCTACTACCTCTATGTATGCTTTAAAATGCTTTATGAAATATTTGATGTAATTCACTTCTTCAAATATTACACTGTCTCTGCTACACTAAAATCCAAACTCTGTAGCATATGAATAGAGAATGGAACTTGACAAATTATGTGTTAATTTGGAAATAATAAGTAATGTTTATTAGAGAACTGAAGTGCCACCACGCTTTAATCCTACCCGGAGTGAGGACCGTCACTCCAGGCAGTCTTTAGCCTGAAAACCAAATAAACATGATGGCGGGCCGGGAAGGAGATGGGGTCACATGGAGACGTGTCTGCACAGACCCCACCGCACGCTGCCAGGAGTGGCCCATCCCCCTCCCTGATGGGCAGACACAGTGGCCTATGAGGCCATCATGGCTGCCAAGAACAGTTGTGGACCCAGACCGGGTAAGTGCAAGCAGGTCAACACATGCGACAGTCCCCTTTACCACAGTCCAGAGACCTCTGCACGGGTCGTGCCAGCGCTTAGCCTGCTGTTCCTCGGGAATGGTCCCAAGAAACAGCCCTGGCTAAGTGTCACCACAGCCTGTGAAAACCTGGGTTCTGTCCCAGGGTAACATATGGCAAATGGTTTTAGATGCAACGGCACCACGGATGCGCACTTGGGCCAAAGTGTGGAAATCCGTGGTACCGTCACGTTTGAGAACACCCTTAGATTAGCCAACATTACGTCAATTGGTCAAATTCTAGCTGTAACGAAGTCAAAAGCAACGTTCTCATTTATTCAATTGGACCAGGATTTCTAGCAGCAGAGGTACTCCAATTGTGTATTGACAGAGAGAAGATTTTGGTCCTATCACTTCAAAATGCATTATCTGTTTGTTTAATATTTGATTTTTTCTTCTTTTTATACACAAGCAATATACAAGGTAAAAGTATATATGTACAATATACAACATACCCACCTTTTGAGGGATCATGACCTTTAAAAGATCTCTTAAAATGCTTTTTACGCTTACGTCCTTCACAATGCAAGCAATTTTGTGAGAAAAGGATAAAATTCGAGTTAGTCGGCAAGGTCACAAAGCAAGCAAAGGAAGAAAAAGTAAGAGAAGGAAAAATGCAGACAGTTAGCTCTCTCTTAATGGAACTATCTTAATTAGCAGCTTTGTAGTAAACTTCACAGTATTTCAAATGCATTTATGAAATCACCTTCCATTTCCACTACCTTATTAAGAAAGTTTATATTGCTTTGCAGGCATGGCTGCATAAAGATAGACATTACTGTGCAAGTAACTTATTCAAACAAGTTCTCTTATACTTTTAACACCTAATTAATTTTAAGGTCTTCCCAACTAACCTTTTATTTTGTACTTTACATCTACCCTAAATAAATACTGTGCGGGGTTTCTAATCACTTTGGTAACAATGCACTACATCATCATAAGCAAGGTCTAATTATTTATTTCAATTTTTATCTTGTCTTATTCAAAGGGCTCAGGGCAGATTCCAATAGAAGTTTGAATTTTAATTAGTTTCTTAATTTTTCATAAGTTTCATATGTTGCATTTCTGCAGAACTATACATGCTTCTAAGAGACTGCTTAGGGAGCTGTTAATTATCTGACAAGCCAATACATCAAATCTCAACTGAATGCAAATATAACTGCAGCTACATAAGAACTTTTACAACATAAAATGAGTCTTCTCCCACCCCTAACAGCTTCTAACAGAATATCTCAAATTGACAGGCATGCCAACATGGGAGACCAGTGGTGTTCATGGGAGAGTGTTAAGGGAGACCAAGTATCCTGCCCACTCTAGGTGTTTTTAGACAAGCACAACCGCACCCATCATGCACATTACCGGGATGCATAGAGCACCAATGCAGCCCTACAACGTGTAAGATGGGTGACAAGTTGCTTATCTAAAAACACCCTCTGTTTCCTCTTTAAAGACAGAGCTAACTCCCGTGCTACAGAGTGACAGCATCACACCCCCACACCCCTAGTATTTAATATGAAGGAGGAGCAGCTGTCATCCGTGAGCAAATACCTAGGACGGAGCCATCACTGCAATCCTAGTGTCACTGCCAGAGAACGTATAAAATGTGAATAGGAGAGAAGGAGGTTTGAATGATGAAATTCATTTGGGAGAAAGGTGCAGGGCAAAGTAGTTTGGGAAACTAGGTCTGTACAAGCTTCTCTTTCATTACCCTGACTAAGACAACATCAAGCCACCACAGGATAAAGTGCATTTTTCAAAATGCTTGTAAATTTGACTTTCCTCAGGATACCTGATGAACAGGTACATAAGTGTTCATAGATTGTCTGAACAGTTCACCATCTTTAAAAAGATAAGTTAACCATGCATACCCACCAGACTGGATATCCTTGTAAACAAAGTCTTCCAAACCATACATGAAGTCTCCTGAATGAGTGCCTTCATCCATATGACAGCAATAATCAAAAGGCAATTTTTTAAAAAAAAAAGGTAATCACTTTCAGGCTGACCTGTCAACATAAATCTGTGCTTGCTTACTACTACACAACACTTAAACAGAAAGTTCAATTTTTTTCCTGACTTAGAGAAGGTATCAACACTACATATTAGCCTATATGAAAAGTCTCCTTATGTCACTCTTTTGTTAGGGCTTTCCTGGAGTTTCCTTTGTTTTAGTCTGATTTCCTATGATAAAGAGGCTTATGCAGTCTGGGGGGAGGGGGGCGCTAAGGTTCCACCACATCCACCTTAATAACCTTTGACCTCTCAGGCCAATTTCAACCAAATTTGGTAGGACAAGATAACTGAAAAGTAGTTATTCAAAATCTCACAATAAGTGCATCAGAAGAATATGGTCCCTTTTATAAGTGAAAAATTCTATTGATTTATGTTGACCACCAATTCCTCCAAGTTCCCTCTCAAGAAACCAGGATGCGCTGTTCCATGTTTACTGCATTAACTACTTCCTTTAAAAAGACCTGCACTACTGACAGATTTAATATCTAGGACTTAAACTCTAAGCTTTTAGAATTTATTTTAGCATGATATAAACAGTAACAGCTGCAAGATGACCCTTTGTAAACATACAATTCACTCATTTCGTAATGACACACACATTCCCCCAGCACCACAAGTATCTGTGTCATGCTTTTCTAAGCTTATAGAAAAAGAATTGTAAATTTTAGATCATACACCAGATTTTTGAAAATCCCAAGTTTTTCTTAGAAGCTAAGGAGTTGCTTCTATTCATGTGTGAAAGACTAAACAGCTTCATAATCCAAATCATTATTCCCATATGAGTATGTGTACACTCATGAAAACTTTCTAGACAAATGTTAAGACTAATATTTGTGAAAGTGCAATTATTTTTGAGCCCACATGTCCTAATCAAAATACTATTTCAAAAAGATACATGAACCTGTCTAAACTATAGACATTTTCCTCCTGTTTAAACATAGGGCTAGAGACTGTCACTTAATCTACTCCATATTGTCAAGCACCAGAGGAATTAAATCTTTTGTATCATGCAAAACCTCCCTCCCCATTTTCAGATCCCTTCTAAAAACTGACATCTTCCATCAGGCTTTCCCTAGCTCATCATGAGTGAAACTGCACCCTCTTCTCGTCCTCATGCAGAATTTCTTCCCTGTAACTAAGTTAGTTCCCTGTAACTAAGCTAAGCACATGCACCTGCAGCTTCTCATCATCATGGATGTATCCTTGTTTCCCCATTCCTTGGGTCTCAGATTGCAAGCCTCCAGGGGCCTGTCGATAACTAATGAGTGCAGTGCCAGGTACACCGCTGATGCCATATGAATAAATAATATAAACAAAAAGGAAGATGTTAAGCCACAACATCCATAAAAGCAGTGGGTTTTTTCTGGATTGTTTTTGTTTGTTTATGAGTAGTTAGTAATAGTGCAGTTGACTTACTGGTCATAGCTCCCATGAAAAGTTTTGGTCTTCCATATGTCAAAAGTATTTCTAAGTCAAATCCTAAATGCTACTCATTCGTGCAACAAAGTCAAAACAGTATTCTGCCTTTACTCAGAACTACATACAATCTTACAGGAATCTTATAATTCCTATAAAAAGGAAGATGAAAGGTTAAATTAACACCAAGTAATACAGAGAAGTCAGATTATTAAAGCTTTCCTCTTCCACAATTCTTGGTGTTCTGTACAACATTCTCTTATAATTTTTGGCTTGAGACACATTATTTAACTGAAAACGGATTTGCAGTATGCAAGTGATAAATAGGCATTAACAAACTGATCCTTACACATAGCTTAAGAATTTTCAGGAACTACATGTCTGTGAATAAGGATACACACTTTTTTCCCAATACACTGTACAAATAAAGAAAAGCTGTACAATTGATTTTAGTTTCTATTTTGTGACATAAGAGTTCCCCAGCTGTTAAAAAGTTTAGAAAGAAAAGATTGTCTAAATGTAAACAAATGGATTTTAATCTTAACTAATCATAATGAAAAAATGTAGAGTTTTGTGTGTGGCCCAACAAGATCTACAAGTTTTACTAGGTCAAACCTTACTCTAAATTTGCTAGCTGGTGTGTTTCACCACTAATACACATTCATGTTCCATCAACAATTTCCCTTTCTTATATACAATCATGGTGCTGTTAAGCTAAATCCTAGCCTGAACTCCTCCTCCGACATCTCCACTTTCCATCATCTCTGTTATGTCTCAGGAAAACAAGAGCAACAAGACCGTTTCCTTCCCCTGGTAACGTGCAGCCAGCAGAGGAAAGAGCTTTCAGATACTAAATACTGAAAATGCACATTTTTGCACTTAGCAACATGATTTCAAAAAGTCAGACTTCTGCAATTTAAGGAAAACAGGTTTGCACTATCAAAGGACAGAAATTACAAGGTTGAGTATGAAGATTGAAATCTAAAATTAATAGCTCAGTTTATAATCAAAATTGCAAGCACTCAGTTGAAAATACAGGATAATCAAATCACTTATTTACCAGGCAGGTGCAGTGCAGGCAAAAGCAATACAAGACATCTAATACCCATCTGCCCAACACCAGACCAGGAAGGGACTCAACTATGGCGTGGTTGAAAGGCTCTCTTTCATTTGGTATTTTATTTGGTCGTCAGCGAACAAATAGGCCAACTGTGTCAATGATTTTGCAAGACTGACAAGTAGAAAATATATCACCCATTTATTTCAATGAATTTTGGTAAAGTCATCACATAATTGTTTGCCTATGGTAGTAGGGACTTCTGACCGTTTTCACTGTTTTGTTCAAAGGAGAAAAACCTTTCATATCGCTCCTGAGCCATACATTTATTTACCTATTAACACTGTTTAATTAATCTATTGTTTAATGGTTGTTTACCAGGCTGTCATTCTGAGCCGTGGTCATGGCAATGGAAAGGCTGTGGAAGTCACTTTAGATAAAGCAATGGCTTGGAAAGAGAAAGCATTGGGCACATCCTGCAAGCCAGGATTAGCTGGGACAATGCATGTTTGAATTTGGGCTTTCAAGGTGAGCATTACGTGTGTCCCAGCGAGAGCAGAGAGAGTGGCAGGAAGTGGTTGCTCCTCAGAGTGCTCTAGGCTTTTTGCCCTCAACTCTGTAGTACTGGTGGACCTGTACACGCACAAGGCTTCATGCAACCTGACCAACCGGACACAGACACGTGGGCGTACATTAGCCCGCATGGTGGACTCTGCATGCTCCAAGACCCCACCACCGTGAGTGGAGACTGAGCGTCCAGTGGGTGGTGGCCACACGGCCAGTGGGGACGAACACCTAACAAAAACAGGTAAGTGGACACCCACGTGTTGTGTGCTACCCTCGTTAGCACGGTTATTTGATAGTAATTCTAATTGTCAATAGAAATTGAAGCCAAACTGGAGATCAGATGCTGAACATATTGTCCTTTTTTATTTTGTTTATTTTCAGCAACTGAATTATACCATTTTAGACTAAGCCATCTGTTTATTTTACGTTTCAATTTTACCTTGTTATGGGATTTTTTTTAAAAAAAATCCTAATTAAACCTGCTCACAAAAACTTGCAACACACAGAAATATCCCGAGCTAAAATGGATATTTTTATAAACACAAAAAAATCCCATCATTACAAGGTTATGTTACCAATTTTAAATGCCAGCTACTTTGATTCTGTTAAAGGAAAGCATACACCCATTTTTCAGATACTAAGCTTCACATTACAAATTAATATGTAAAGTCAAATGCAGAGTTACCAACAAGGAGTATGTCTTACACTTCAAGGTTTATTGAGGAAAAGTTTCCAAATGGGGGTAAAAAATGGTGCATTGACATAGTAATCAGCGAAAACTAAATTGGCCAGTTTATAATGTGTTCAGAAGAACCTTACTTTACGAAGTAGCATTTATGACGCCAGAGTGTTTTAGTAAATGTTGCAAGTTAATACCTTTCTCTGCTGATTTTTGCAGGGCTTCTTCAATCCTTGATAGCTCCTTTTTCTTATTATCCTGTAAGTAATTTTCTTCCTTTTCTGCATCATATTGAATGCCTGCAAGACATCAGGATAACACTTATACATACAATTAAAAAATAGCCAAATAATTCAAGTTAATGCTTTCTCTATCACACATTCTATTGCAAAGAAAGGTAAACATTTCGCATAACTGTCAACTTATACACCCCATATCTGCATACCTTCCTTTGTCTCATAGTTTAATGGCCACAGAGGCTGGTCGTATGTGCTCTTCCATTCTGCACGCCAGACAACATCAGCTTTTATTGACGTTTAATTCACAAACCTTACCATGGAGACAATAGCTCTAATTCCATCATGGATCCTTCAGAACTCTAAACATGGGAAGAATTTCACTCATTTGACATGCCGATAAACGTTAATGTTCAAGTTATACCCATTTATGAAAATGCTGCACATGTGTTGCAATACTTCAAGTCCTTCATGACACTAGTATTTGTGTATTTTGTTAATATGCAGAAAGACCAATTTTAACAGGGAAGGATTCCATATCTTGGAATTGTTATATTTACCTGCAAGCCTTAAATTCTTGAAGGGCTTTCATATCTTGCAATAATACACCACCAGTGGTAGAATCCACACATCCTCTTAAATGGGCAGTATTGAAAAGGTTAATGAGAAATTGCTGAGTTTAGTACTCATTCAAGTCTTTCACCAACACCCGCCCCTGCCAGAGAGACCTATTTACATTTTAAATCCTTCATATCACCCAGTCACTGACCCAAGGAGCTGTTAAGTTTGGTTGAAAAGAAGTATGGCTCATGGAGCCAAAACACACAGGCATAACTGGCAAGTTCAATTGTACCATTTCTACAGTTCAACAAAAGCAGAGATGCTAGAGTGGCAGAACTAGAAGAGCTGACACAAATAGATTTATATAGAGGAGTCCTCCTGGGACATAGTAGAGCGGTCCCACCTCCACTCTGGCAGCCTCTGTGCTGCTTTGGAGGATCAAGGCCTACGAGAAAGCAAGCATCAAACTGGAATGGCGGGAAGTAATCCCATAGCTAAGATCTGCCCTCCGGACAATGTTATCCTCTTGCACCAAGGATACATCTCCAGCATGGTGTGCACAAGGGGGTGGGAACAAGATGGCCGTGGTAGTTGGTGATTCAATTGTTAGAAATGTAGACATCTGGGTTGCTGGTGACCATAAGGATGACATGGTACATTGCCCGCCTGGTGTGAAGATAGCAAACCTCATGCGTGTCACAGAATTTAGAGAGTTCTGGGCAGGAGCCAGTTGCTGTGGCATGTGTGGGTACCAAGGTCATGGGAAGATGTAGGAGGGAAGTTCTGAAGCCTAAGTTTAGGCTTCAAGGTAGGAAACAAATCCAGAACCTCCTGGATAGCATTCTCAAAAATGCTCTCCATTCCACACGGAGGACCCCAGAGGCAGGCTGAGCTCCCGAGTCTCAGCCGGAGTCTCAATGCATGGATGAGATGATTGTGTAGGGCAGAGGACTTCACATTGATTAGAAACTGGGCAACTTTTTCTGGAAGGGGGAGACTATACCAACTGGGTTCCAGAACAGAACCCAGCTGCTGGCACTAATAATTAAAGAGGAGATAGAGCAACTTTTAAACTAGAATCTGGAGAAAGCAGACAGGCACCGAGGAGCACGTGGTTTGGACTGTGGCACCTCCAAAGCATGCTGTTATTTCAGTGCATTTAGAGTATCTTAATACAGAGGATGGGAAAGAAGCTGAGGGAATTTAGGCGGAAATCCGTGAACAAACATATATAGAGGATTCCAAAATACCTGAAAGTTACATATAATGAGCAGTCCAAGAATTATATTTAAGTATCTACATGCAAACACTAGAAGTCAAAAAAGATGGGAGAATTCGAGTGTATGGCACTAAACGAAGATCTAGACATAATAAGCATCTCAGAGACTGGTCGAATGAGAATAACCAATGGGACACTAATACCAGGGTACAAAATATATAGAAATGAAAGTAGGTTGAGCAGGTGGTGAGATGGCTCTATATGTTAAAGACAGCATTTAGTCAAGTAGGATTAAAATTTTACAAGAACTGAACTGTACTCTGGAATCTCTATGGACAGACGTTCTGTGTGTAATGGGGAAGTGTATAACAGTGGGGCTATACTATCATCCCCCTGACCAGGATGTCGAGACCAACTATGAAATGCTCGCGGAGATTAGACAGGCTACTAAAATTGAAAATACAACAACAATGGACGATTTCAATTATCCTAATATTGACTGGGTGAACGTCTCCTCCGGGTGTGATATAGAAGTAAAGTTTTGAGATGCCATAAATGACTGCTTCTTGGAGCAGCAGGCCATGGAACCAATGAGGAGGAGCTACTTTGGATCTAGTCGTAAGAGTGCAGGACCTTGTGTGAGGGGTGATGGTGTTGGAGCCACTTGTTAACATGATCACAATATAATCAAATTTGACCTACTGGAGTGAGAATCGTGAATAAAATTACTGTAGTAGCATTCAATTTTTAAAAGGGCAACTATGCTAAAACGAAGAAACTAGTTATAAGGTAACTAAAAGGAGCAGTTGTGAGGATTAAATGTCTGCAGGAAGCATGCAGACTATTCAAAAACACCATCTTGGAATCCTAGATTAAACGTATCCCACTAGTTAAAAAAGGCAGCAAGACAACCAAATACCTGCCAGCGTGGCTAAACGGTGAAGCTGTTGCATCCAAAAGTGTCCTTTAAAAAATAGAAAGTTAGTCCTACAGAGGAAAATAGTAAAGAGAATAAGCACTGGCAAATTAGATGTAAAAACATTAATAAGACAAGTGAAGAAAGAATTTGGAGACTTGATAAAGAGGCAAAAACTAATAATAAAAACTTTTTCAAGTACGTCAGAAGGAAGAAGCCAGCTCGAGTCAGTTGGGCCATTAGATGACCAGGGGGGTAAAAGGGGTGCTCAGGGAGAATAAGGCCATTGCAGAGAAGCTGAATCATTTCTTTCCTTTGGTCTTCACTGCAGACGATGTTGAGAAGATACCCGTGCTGGAACTTATTTGCAGGTGATGAAACAGAAAGGAAAATTGGACACTTACCCTGAATTTTCCTTCTACGGGAGGTCCTCCTGGACGGCCAGCTAGCACAGTAGGGTAGATCCCCGTCACTACCAGTAGGAGGCAGACAACTTTTGTTACCATACTCAGGGGATCTCCTTCCCCTCTCCAGTGTCTTCCAGCTTTTATTCACACTGCTACTTCTGTACTAAACGACACTAAAAACTTTAACAGTTTCAACAGTAATTTGGAAAAACAACTATATCGAACAAACCCCGGGTTTAGGGTTCCTTTCTTTCCCAAGTAGGAAAATTAACTATTTCCTGATTCTACTACTCCAGTCTAGACCCCAGGCCGGCGTTCCTTGACCTCTCCATTGAATATTAACCCAGTCTCGTTTTAATGGACAGTCACCACAGAGTTACTCATCACTCCGGGTGGGTCTGGCCATCCAGGACCACCTCCGTAGAAGGAAAATTAAGGAGGTAAGTGTCCAATTTTACTTTCTCCCGGGAGGTCCTCCTGGACAGCCAGCTAGTACAGTAAGGACTTCTCCAAGAGGTATTCCCCCAAAACACTATTGTGCAGAAGGGGGGGGGGGGGAGGAGGGAAGAAGAGTAACTCGCTGTTCCAGGCATTCCAGAAATAACTCATTTCTAGACAACCGCCTGGAGCACCCGTCTCCCAAATGCCACTTCGGCTGATTCTTGCAGGGGTATTTTATAGCGCCTTGTGAAAGAATGGACCGAAGACCAAGCAGCCACTCGGCAAATTTCCCCATAGGAGGTCGAATTTCTGAATGCCTGAGAGGTCGCCACCCCTCTCAATGAACGAGCAAAGATCCCTTCTGGAGGGGGCTTACCCTGTGCTCTAGGCCTCCTTGACACAAAGAGAAATCCAACACGCTATGACCGCTTTGGATGCCCTGTTTCCCCTATTTTGTGGCCCGCAAGCCACAAATAGGGCAGATGACCTCCTAAATAGAGCCATGCGATCCAAGTAGATCTTTACCGCTCTCCTGACATCCAATTTATGCCAAACCCGCTCCTGTGGATGAGAAGGATGAGGACAGAAGGAGGGGAGATAGATTTCCTGTTCCCTATGGAAAAGAGAGTTGACAGTTAGAAAAAAGGGATCTAGTCTAAGAACTACCGACGAGTCCCTGAATGAGCATAGGTTAGGCTCCATAGACAGGGCACTCCAAAACCCTCCTGGCTGAGGTAATTCCAATCAAAAAGGCCATCTTTAGGGATAAAAAGTAGAACGATACCTCTCGCAAAGGCTCAAATGGAACTCTCGTCAGAGCCTTGAGGAGTAGATTCCAATCCCAGGAAGGAAAAAGGAAAATTGGGTACTTACCTCTGAATTTTCCTTCTGCGGGGGATCCTCCTGGCCGGCCAGTCTGGACTGTAGGGTAGATCCCGCCGGGAACCACTAGGAGGCAGACATCGACTTTCGAGGAGCCTGCTAGGAGGGATCTAGCCT
>QEPC01003057.1:184400-253443 GCA_003113815.1 Sphenodon punctatus | reverse complement strand
AAGATAAGGAGTTCAGTTTTAGCCATGTTGAGTTTGAGTTGACGTTGAGACATCCAGGTAGAGATGTCAGAGAGACAGTTGATGAGACGAGCTTGAACAGAGGGGAAGAGAGAGGGAGTAGAGAGACAGAGTTGAGTGTCATCAGCATAGAGGTGGTATTGGAAGCCATGGGAGGCATCCTTGATTGTGACCTTAATTGGACTCAACCCTCTTTTCTCGCACCACCCCGCAAACTTAGCCCATGTGCTTTGGTAAATGTGTTTGGTGGCCGGACGCCTAGACTGGAGCATAGTCTCCAAGACTTGCTGGGAATACCCTAAATTCTGAAGTGCCCTCCTTTCAATCTCCAGGCTGTTAGTATGAGGGTTTCTGGGTCGTTGTGGACAAACAGGCTCTGTGATATAGCATGTCCTGTCTGTATAGGAGTCTGAGCGGGGGCGACGTCATCCCTAGTACATCCGCGAACCATGGTCGCCAAGGCCAGTATGGCGTCACCAGGATGACCTCTGCCCCTTCCTTCTTGATCTTTGCTACAGTTCTTTGGATCAGAGGAAAAGGTGGGAACGCATATAGTAGACCCTGTGGCCACGTCAGGTTCAGCGCATCAAATCCTGCTGCCTATTGGTTCGGGAACCTGGAGATGAAGATTTCTGTTTTCAAGTTGTCTGGAGACGCGAACAGGTCTACGTCCAGATAGCCGAATGTTTCTACTATGGTCTTGAACGTTTCTGGATGTAGAGACCACTCTCCCGGGTCTATTGTCTCCCAGCTTAGCCAGTCAGCCTGTGTGTTCCTCTCTCCTGCTATGTGCACTGCTCTGATTGATAGTAGGTTGGTCTCCGCCCATTTGATCAGGGCACAGGCCTGTTGGTGTAGGGCCTCAGACGGTGAGCCCCCCTGGTGATTGATGTATGCCCTCGTTACAGTATTGTCCGTATAGATCAAGACATGTTGTCCCTGAATCCAAGGAGCCAGCTTCCGTAAGGCTGCTGGAACCGCTCTGAGTTCCAACCAATTGATATGGTGCTTTTTCTCTCAACTGAGCCACTTGCCTTGTACGGATCTGTTCTGCGTGTGTGCTCCCCATCAGTACAGGCTTGCATCCATGGTAACGTGAATCCTGTTCGGGTCTATGATAGGAATCCCTGTTATGAATCTGTCCTTCACTGTCCACCACTGTAAGGACTTCTTGATCCCCTCTTCTTGGCACCATCACCTGCGGGTTCCCTCTGTCGGTTAGACGACCCTGCCACAGTCTCAGCAATCTTTGTACCGGTCTGACATGAAATCTGGCCCATCGCAAAATGCTCAGGCAGGAGATCATGCAGCCCAGGAGACTCGTTAGTTCCTTGAGTCTGGCTCTGTGATTCCCTTTCACTTGTTGGATCTATTTCAATAAAGTCCGTTGTCTTTGTTGCGTTAGCCAGATTCTGTAGCTGCGAGTGTCCATGATTACTCCCAGATGTTCTAGGGACTGTGTCGGTTCCAAATGGCTCTTTTTGAATTTTATCAGGAAACCGTGTTCCTGTAGATATCCTGTGACCCTGTGGACGTCTGATTCTGCCCGATCGTAGTTTGGGGATCTTATGAGAATATCGCCCAAATACGGGTGGATCTTGATCCCCTCTCCCGGGAGGTTTGCGATGAGGACCATGGTGAATGTCCTGGGGGATGTGGCCAGACCAAATGGAAGTGCAATGCACTGCCAGTGCTGGTGATCGTATTGGAACCTCAGTCACTTCCTGTGGGAGGGCAGTACCGGTACATGGATGTATGCCTCCTTGAGGTCTATTGAAGTTAACTATTCGTCTGGTGAAAGAGCCATCCGAATCGATTGTAAGGTCTCCATCTTGAATCTCCTTGCTCTTACGAATTTGTTTAGTCTCTTTAGGTTATGCACACCTCTCCGTTCTTCTGATTTTGGGGGCACTAGAAACAAAATTGAGTACAGTCCCGAGCCCCGCTCGTGTCTTGAAACTTCCTCTATGGCCACGATGGACTGCAACCTGTGAATCTCTTGCTGCATAGCGAGGTGTTTCTGTGGATTGCTAGATCTTGGTATCCCATTTGAACAGTTTGAATAATCCACGGATCGGAGGTGGCAGCTGCCCACTTTTCTCCGAACCCTTGGAACCTGCCCCCTAGTTTGAGCTGGCTCATGGGTGGCGAGTGGTAGTCAGGCCTTTGACTTGGACTGGTTTGCATTCTGTGTGTGCTTGTTCCTGCTACCTGGTCCCTTCTGCTTATTCCATCTGGGTCGGTAGCGTTGCTGGTTTCCCCTGTTGGGGTAAAATGGTCCTCTGGTATTGTTCGTAGACTGCCTCGCGAACAATACTGAAGGGACAAAAAGGCTTCCTAGGAATGCCCATGCTCTGCAGAGTTTGCTTTTCCGACTTATCCGCCGCATCTGTCAGCACCTTATTTAAGCAGATCCCAAAGAGCTTTGTACCCTGAAACGGTCCCCCTACCAGTGTATTCTTGGCAGTGGCGTCTCCTTTCCATGAACGCAGCCAAGGCGGCGACGTGCTACCACGTTGGAGGCCAATGCCGTAGCCGCCCAGCATAACATGTCCGTGGAGGAATCTGCTATGAAAGCATAGGCTAACTGAATCCTAGTTGAGAGGATTCTAGTCATCTTCTCTGAGACCTTCGAGTCCCTGGCCCTCTTAATCCAGGTCATTAGGGCTCTGGAAAAGTAGGATGTTAGGGTTGCCATCTTAGTGATTGTTGAGATCTCTTCAAAATTACGCCTGATACACACTACACCCTTATCTGTGGGGTTCCGGGGGTAGCACTCCCCCTCTGTTGGGAATACGGAGTTCCTGGCCAATGATGCTGCGGCTGCATCCACCTTGGGGATGGCCAGCAGGGCCTCTGTTCTTTGAAAAGGAATACAGGGACAATTGTGTTTTGTTCATCTTGAACAGTTTATTGGGTTGTTGCCATTCCCTCTATCATTTTTTCATATGCCCTGTCCAGTACCATTCCCCTGTCTCTAGCTCTGGTCTGGGGAATATATTCTCTAGCTTCTGCCTCCTCCTCCTCCTCGGAGGAATCTTATGAGGCATGCTTTTCTTCTCTTTGCTGTAGGTGTAGTGCTCGTTTGCCTTGGTCAAAAATCTGGTCCCTATATTTCATTGGAAACTGTCTGTCAGGGTCCCCTGATGTCTCTATCTCATTTTCCTCGCTCTCTCCCTCTTCCATGGGGGAGGCCTCCCCTTCTTCTTCTGACCCCCGGCCCAACTCTGCCTGAATCTCTTGCTCCGCTTGCTCCTCACCTTCATTCTCTCTCGAGGTGGAATCCATTCTCTCTGCTCTCTCTCCCTCTCTGCATGTTTCCTCATTCGAGGATACAGACATGACTTCCTCCGAGTTTTCCCCGGACGAGGCTGGGGAGTCTAATGGCCCTGTTGCCCTGCGCTGCCTCGTAGGCTTGGGTGGTTTGCCCTTCCCCACCGGTTTTGAGTGCCCCTCATAGGCTCTAGGTCTCTTCTGCCTCGGTGGGGATCTCTTGCGTTTTAGCTCCGCAAGGATCTCCCTTAGAACCTCCATATGTGGGTCCTGAATTGGGGGGGGGGGGCAGTGCTTACTGTGTTTGCAGGCTCCTGTGTAGCTTCTGTCCCCGCTGAAGATTTCCTTCTAGCAGACATTGTGTCTCCATTCCTCCGGTTAGGAGCTGTGCTGTTTCCTCTAGCTCCTTTCACTCCATCTTTTCCACTGAGTGCTCAGGGAAAAAACTGGGTATGGTTCCCGCGTACGTGAGGACCCTCTCCCTTCACCTTCCGAGCTTTGGCACCTGTGGGAAGAAAAGGGGGCATGGCTAGCCTCCTCCTTCCCTGTCCTAGCAGCGAGCTGCTGCGCTATGGGTGGGCTGGCTGTGTGCAGCATCTGCGCTGGGTGGGGGAGGGCATGGGGAACTGCCCTGCAGCTCCGTGGTGCTGGGCTCCGCCACGGCCTCAGAACCCACCAAAAACTCCCTATCCCCTGAAGGGGGAGGGGAACGGTCCTGCAAACCCGCTCTGTTGAGCTCCGTCAGCGTCGCGCAGCTGTCCCAGCTTCCATCCCCAAGATGGGGGGGGGGGGTGAGGAGGAGGGGAAGGGCGTGCCCTTGAGTCCCCCTTTTTTTGGTGGCTAACAGTGACTATCAGGCTACTGCCACGGTCTGTCCATGCCTGAGCGCGCTCCGGGGGCAGCAGGAATGGATCTCCGGATCCCCAGCTATCCGCCGCTATGGGGTGCTGCTCCTGCTCTTCGTGGACTCCTTGCCCGTAGGAAGAGGGGTCTGCTGGGATCTGCTCCTTTCTCACTCTGAGGAGGAAGGGTGAACAGGGAGAGGATTTCCTCCTCCCCTGGCACCAGGAGCTTCCTGTCGTTTCTGCTGCCTGTCCCAGATCTTTTCTTTTTTGGGGGGGCCGGAGGCAGCTTGCCTGCGTCCTACCTGTGTGAAGGCAGACAAGTAACTGGAGAGGGGAAGGAGATCCCCTGAGTATGGTAACATTTGTTATGTCTGCCTCCTACTGGTAGTGACGGGAATCTACCCTACTGTGCTAGCTGGCCATCCAGGAGGACCTCCCGGGAGAAGAGTTTCACACTGATTTGTGATCTTTGGAAAAGGTTCAAGAGCAAATTGACAAACTAAACACTAACAAATCACCAGTACCAGAAGGTATTCACCCCAGAATTCTGAAGGAACTCAAATATGCAATTGCAGACCTCCTGTTGGTAATTTGTAACCTATCACTAAAATCTGCCCCTGCACCCGAGGACTTGAGGGTAGCAAATATAACACCGATAATTAAAGAGAATTCCAGAGGTGGTCCTGGGAACTACAGACCTGTGAGCCCGACATCGGTGCTAGGCAAAATGATGGAAACGGTGATTAACAACAGAATAGGAGAATTAAAGAATGGGAAAATTAGAGTGTACTGCGTTAAATGTGTATATAGACATCATAGGAATCTCAGAGATCTGGTGGAATGAGGACAACCAATGAGAGACAGTATTACAAGGATACAAAATATATCGAAATGACGGAGTAGATCGAGCTGGTGGTGGGGTAGTGCTATATGCAAGACAGAAGATTGAGTCAAGCAGGATTAATATTATAAAGGAAGCAAACGGTAGTCTGGAATCTCTGTGGATAGAAATTCCATGTATAATGGGGAAGTGTAAAGCCGTTACCCTATACTATAGTCCTTCTGACCAGGACAGCGAGACTGACTGAGAAATACTAAGGGAGATTAGACAGGCTACTAAAATTGGAAATGTAGTAATAATAGGCTATTTCAATTACCCTCATATTGACTGGGTGAACATCTCTTCGGGACAGGATGCAGAGATAAAAATGTTAGATGTCATAAATGACTGCTTCTTGGAGCAGCTCATTCTGGAACCAACAAGAGAAGGAGCCACTCTGGATCTAGTCCTAAATGGAGTGCAGGATTTAGTGTGAGGGGTAACGGTGCTGGAGCCGCTGGGCAATAGTGATCATAACAATCAAATTTGACACACTCACAGGAGAGAAAATGTCAAATAAGTCTACTGCAGTAACATAGCTTTAGAAAGGGGAACTATGTACAAATGAGGAAATTAGTTACAGGGAAACTTAAAGGAGCAGTTGCAAGAATTAAATGTCTACAGGCAGTGTGGAGATTATTTAAAGACACCATCTTGAAAGTTCAGATTAAATGTATTCCACAAATTATAAAAAGGTAGGAAGAGGACCAAACATCTGCTTGTGTGGCTAGATGGAGAGGTGAAGGAGGCTACTGGAGCCAAAAAGGCATCCTTTAAAAAATGGAAAGAGTCCCAATGAGGTAAATAGGGAAGAGCATAAGTATTGCCAAAGTAGATGTATTTAGTTTAAGGCAGGCCAAAAAGGAATTTGAGGAGCAACTTGCTAAAGATGCTAACACTAATAATAAAAACTTTTTCAAGTACATCAGAAGCAGGAAGACCGATAGACATTCAGTTGGGCTGTTAGATGACCAAGGGGTGCTTAGGGGAAAAAAGGACATTGCAGAGAAGCTGAATAAGTTCTTTGCTTTGGTCTTCACTGCAGGGGATGTTGGAGCGATACCCACGCCAGAACCTTACTTTGTAGCTGATGAATTGGAAGAGCTGTCACAAATCAACGTGACTCTGGAAGAGGTTCTCGGGCAAACTGACCAACTAAATACTAACAAATCACCAGGACCAGATGGTATTCATCCCAAAGTTCTGAAGGTACTCAAATATGAGATTGCAGACCTACTGTTAGTAATTTGTAACCTGTCGCTGAAATTCACCACTGTACCTGAGGAGTGGAGGGGTGGCAATTGTAACCCCGAAATTTAAAAAGGGATCCAGAGGTGATCCTGGAAACTACAGACCAGTAAGCTCAACGTCTGTGCCAGGCAAAATGGTGGAAACTATCATTAAGAACACAATCGCTGGGCATGTTGATAAACATGACTTAACGGGGAAGAGTCAACATGGATTTAGCAAAGCTAAGTCATGCCTCACTGATCTGTTGGAATTCTTTGAGGGTATAAATAAGCATGGGAGACCCGGTAGATATAATGTACCTGGATTTCAAGAACGCATTTGATAAGGTCCCCCATGAGAGACTCTGGAAAAAGTTAAAAATGTCATGGGATAGGAGGTAGTGTCTTACTATGGATCGGTAAGCAAGGAGTAGGACTAAATGGTCTGTTTTCACAATGGAGAGATGAAAAAAGTGGTGTGCCTCAGGGATCTATTTTGGGACCGGCGCTGTTTAATGTATTCATTAATAATCTGGAAAAGGGCATTAAGAGTGAAGTGATTAAATGACACCAAGTTATTCAAGGTAGTTAAAACACGAGCAGGCTGTGAAGAACTGTGAAGAACTACAAGACTCGGTGCCTGGGCATCTAAATGGCAGATGAGATTTAATGTGGACAAGTGCAAAGTGATGCACATAGGGAAAAATAAACCAAACTATGAGTACACAATGCTGGGTACTAAGCTAGGAGTTACAACTCAGGAAAAGGATCTGGGAGTGATTGTGGACAATACTCTGAAATCCTCAGCCCAGTGTGCAGCAGCAGTCAAAAAAGCAAAGAGAATGTTAGGAGTTATTCACAAAGGCATAGAGAATAAAACTGAGGATGTCATAATGCCTCTATACAAATCAATGGTGCAACTCTACCTGGAATATTGTGTGCAGTTCTAGTTGCCCCATGTCAAAAAAGACATAGCTGAATTAGAAAAGGTACAAAGAAGGGCAATGAGCATGATAAAGGGTATGGAACGGTTTCCGTACAAAGAGAGGCTTGACAAGCTGTGTCTCTTCAGCTTAGAAAACACTAAGGACACTTTCAGACATGCTCCCCCGCCACGCGCATATTTGGGTTGTGTGGGGGAATGCGCAGCACGAATATGCATGGGGATCAGCCGGTCTGAAAGGCCCCCCAGCGCGCTTTGCCGGCAGAGACACGTAGGGATGCAGAGCAGGACATCGAGCTCTGTATTCCTGCACGTCTTTGCCGACAAAGCCGTGCAGAGGGAGGCCTTTCAGACCAGCTAATCCACACGCATATTCAGGCTGCGCATTGCCCCCCCTCTCCCCCCGCAGTCCAAATATGCGTGGGAGGCCATGTCTGAAAGTGGTCTGAGAGACGACATGATAGAGGTTTCTAAAATCTTGAGTGGTGTGGAACAAATAGATAGGGAATGGTTATTTACCCTCTCAAATAGTACTAGAACTAGGGGACACTCCATGAGACTAGCTGCCAGCAGATTTAAAACAAATAAAAGGAAGTATTTTTTCCACTCAACACATAATTAACTTATGGAATTTGTTGCCAGGCAATGTTGTCAAGGCCAGTAGTATAGCTGGGCTTTAAAAAGGACTAGCTAAGTTCTTAGAGAGTAGGTCCATTAATGGCAATTAACCAAGTAGCTTACGGGATGAACCTCTTACTGTCGGGAGCTGGGAGTGAACAACGGGGAATGGACTGCCCATTGTGACTGTTGGTTCTTGTTCCATGCAATCGAGATTGGCCACTGTCGAAGGACAGGATGCTGGGCTTGATGGACCATTGGTCTGACTCAGTATGGCACTTCTGTTCTTAATTGCTTGGCATATTGATAAACATGGCTTGATGGGGGAAAGTCCATATTGAGTTAGCAAAGGGAAGTCATGCCTCACTAATCTATTGGAATTTTTTGGGGTGTAAACAAGTATGTGGATAAGGGAGAGCTGGTCGATATAGTGTATCTGGATTTTCAGAAAGCGGATGTTCATGGTCCCTCATGAAAGACTCTTGAAGAAACTAAAAAGACAGGCGTTAGGAGGTAATGTCCTCTTTTGGACTAACAACTAGTTAAAGGATAGGAAACAAAAAGTAGGACTAAATGATCAGTTTTCACTATGGAGAGAAGTAAATAGTGGAGTGCCCCAGGGATTTGTACTGGGACCGGTGTTATTTAATGTATTTATTAATGATCTCGAAAAAAGCATAAGGAGTGAGGTGATCAAATTTGCAGAGGATACAAAGTTATTCAAGGTAGTTAAAGCAAGCAGACTGTGAAGAATTGCAGGAGGATCTTGTGAGTATCTAAATGGCAGATTAAATTTAATGTAAACAAGTGCAAAGTGATGCACATAGGAAAAACCAATCCTAACTATATGTACACAATGCTGGGTTCTAAAGTAGGAGTTACCACTTGGGAAAAGGATCTTGGGAGTCATTGTGAACAATATATTGGAAGCCAGCTCAGTGTGCAGCAGCCGTCAAAAAAGCAAACGGAATGTTAGGAATTATTCATAAAGGCAAAGAGAATAAAACTGAAAATATCACAATGCCACTATATAAATCCATGGTGCAAACACACCTTGAGTATTATGTGCAGTTCCAGTCATCTTTTAAAAAAAAAAAAAAGAAAGAAGAGTAGAAAAAACAGAAAAGGTACAAAGAAGGGCAAGAAAAAAAAAATGATAAAGCGTATGGAACACCTCCTATATGAAGAGACCTGATAGGTTGGGCCTCTTCAGCTTGAAGAGATGTCTGTGGGGGTATAGTATAGAAGTTTATAAAATCATGAATGGTGTAAATAGGGAACAGTTATTTGCCCTCTCAAATAGTACTAGGACTAGGGGATACCCCATGAAACTAACAGGTAGCAGATTTAAAACAAATTTTTAAAAGTATTTTTTCACTCAAAACACAATTAAGTTGCAGA
This sequence comes from Sphenodon punctatus, assembly GCA_003113815.1. Lineage (NCBI taxonomy): Eukaryota > Metazoa > Chordata > Lepidosauria > Sphenodontia > Sphenodontidae > Sphenodon > Sphenodon punctatus. The sequence continues at coordinate 244,236 of QEPC01003057.1, read as the reverse complement.
ATTTGTTGCCAGATAATGTGGTCTAGGCCAGTACTATAGCTGGGTTTAAAAAAGGATTGCACAAGTTTCTGGATAATAGGTCTGTCACAGCGTGGAGAACTGCCGGGGTAAGTCCACACAGGATCAGAACCCAAGCAGTACCCTCCGTCAGGGAATTAGTCAAATATTCTCTTCATTCAATACAGCTGCATACAGTTTCTCAAGCCAGCCCAAACAGCCTGTCTGCTGGCCTCTCTTTAGCCCAGGCAACCCATTTGCCCTTGTATACTAGCTCCTCAGAACAAGAACAAGCAACCCCTGTCTGCTGGCCTCTCTCAAGCCCAGGCAACCAGTTTGCCTCTAAGGCTTCCAGCCCCTTCACATACTTCCCAGCAGTCTCCCTTAAGTTTACCTCCTTACAACAAGAGTATTTCCCAAGCCGTTAACTGGGCTTCCCACAGTGCTCTCACTCTGGCTCCTGTTCCACTTGGCAGCCTTCCCCAGACTGACTCACAACTGCCTCCCAGTTTCCAACTGCTGGCTGACTGCTGGCCACAACTCCAACTCACTTCCTTCCTGGCTCAGCTACTTCCTTTATATGCTGAGCCCTGCTCCAAGCACACTGACTTCCTGTCAGTGGCCATCTTGGGACTTGCCAACAGCCATTTTGTCTCCTTTCCCAGGACGCAGCAGCCACTTGTGGCACTTCCCTGCCACAAGCTCCATCAGCAGCTATTAGCCAGGTATATTTGGAAAATGTAACTTCTTACTGTCAGGAGATGGGAGTGAACAACAGGTAATGGATTGCCCCACTGTGACCTTTTGGGTAATTCTTCCAAGCAACCGAGATCAGCCACTATCAGAAACGGGTACTAGGCTTGATGGACCATTGGTCTGACCCAGTATGGCACTACTTATGATGTTTTAATAACTTCTCCTGTGAGGATAGGTTCTGTGAAACAAATACTTCATTCTTCTGATAAAACAAAACATCTAAGTTCCACAAGAACATAAACGCAAGAACACAGCTGGTCCACCTAGACCAGTATCTTGACTCTGACAGTTGCCATCATCAGATATATCAGAGGGAGCACACCAGAACAGAACATATGTGGAGTGATCCATTTCCTGTCATTTACTCCCAGCAAGCAGAGCTTTCATCCCTTTGCCATCTTAGAAAATAGCCCACTGGTAGACCTATCCTCCATGAGCTTATCCAGTCTTTTTTTTTTTTTTTTTTTTTTTTTTTAACTAAACTATGCAACTGGCCTTCAAAATATCCCAAAAATGAATTCCATAGGTTAATTACTCATTGTTTGTAAAATTACTTCCCTTTGCTTACTATAAACCAGCTGCCCAAGTACTAGTATTACGAGATAAAGTAAACAGCTCCCTGTTTGCTTTCTTTGCACAAAGCTACGGTTCAAGGAAGATACCTCCAATCCTAGAAAGGAAAAATAGAACAAAAACTTAAATTCATGAAGCTTGCATACTTTAACATTATGCAAGGTTCCTGTGTCAGGAAAAATCTGTCAAGAGTCTAAAAATAAGATAACATTTTAATCTGAAACATTTGCAGCAGAACCACCATTAATTGGGTTATAGACACAAGCCTACAGAACTGTAGAAACAATCACAAGTTTCTTCATTTACCAATAATGAGCTAGAAGAAAGAATTCTAATGCTTTGGATTCACTCCATTTTGCTCTTTGAAGAGAGGGGAAACAGAGCAATTGCAAACAGTTTTTCCTTTCTAATCGGTACTAGCATCATTAGATATCTGGACTTCTTTTGTGCTCTGCGTTAGAGTGTTAATGACAAGAGATTAGCCTGCTGAAGTCCAGGGTCGCTCCATGGAGCCCCCACGCAGCTGCCACTCACAGGTTCCATGCTACACACCGGACAGACAAGCAGGCATTCCTCCCTGCCACACTCTGCCCTTCTACCACCTCCACCACCAAAACACAGTCCCTCCACAGACCGCTATACGTGCTCTACCTGGGACTCTATGGTCCTGGTGGATCTGTACACTTATGGAGGCTGCATGCACCCTAACAGATGGGAGGTGGCCACAATGGCATACATTTGCCCGCATTGGTGGGTTCCACTTCTGCCGGGATGATGCCATGAGTGGGGGCCACGAGACAGGCAGCAGTAACAGACAAGTACTTGGCCACGCATCCAGAGGGGGTTAATCTGGGCTACTGTTTCACCTGTTTTCATCCTTATTTGAAGTCACTTTGTGATTTTATCACTTACTTGCTCCAGGAACAATAAGCAGGTATAAACCTTCTAGAGTTGCAACAACTGCTTCACCATATAGATTTTTCCAAGGAATCTTGAGAGTAAGTTTATCTAAAACGACAGAAAAGAAATATTTGCTTAGCTTCTCATAACTAATCAAACGGAAATGGCTAACAATGAATCCATCTTACACTGAATTTCTAAAAATATAATTCCCATAATTCATGATAAAGCTGGTATCTCTCAGAAATGTGCTTTATAATGCTCCTCCACCCATCTCTCCCACCACCTCTCACAGTGGTATGTACATTTCTAGCTCTGAAACAAGTCAAAACGTTACTTTCCCTTCTTCTAAAACCTCAAATTCTTAAAATTACAAAAGCAGTGGTCACTACAACTAAAATGATAAGAAACGTTATTGCAAGTAGACATTCAGTGCTTTATAATCGGAGGACTGAACATATTTTCTAAATTTTAGTTAAGACAAGAGATGCACTGCAGGAAGAAAAATAAATATTTGATACAGCTACTGAGGCTCAAGTCTGGAGGTACACAGTCAGAGGCAGAGTATTTTTAGAGCATAGTTTATCACAATATAGATGTATATTAATAAAGAGCAAAAACTTACAATGTTCTGGCTGAAAGGCGAATTATCTTTGCCAATGAAAAGAGCCACAGCCTGCAACTCTCATAAGAAAAACTTATCAGCCCAGATGACATGCCCACAGAACATTTAAACATTTTGTTTGTTTTTTAATTAGCACCATAAGCTTGTGTTAGCTTTTAAACAAACAATTTTTTTAAAAAGAAACAAAACTACCAGGATGGGAAAACAGTACGGTAGGTTAAGAAAATACATCTATTGAGCACCAGAAAGGTCCCTGCATGAAAAACGGTACAGCAGTAAACGAGCATACGAAAGAAAAACAGAGCAGGGGGGCAAAGTAGACATTAGAACAGGTAAAAACCCTTGAATGACTTTTAGGAAAACTAAGAGGCCAGGAAGGTAGACATCTCCTAAAAAGGTAGTGAACTTGACCAGGTCCTCAACATCTGGTTGGCTTCGGAAGAAGGCTTGACACTCAGCAGAAAAAGCATGAACCTCGCAGCATCATATAGTCCACCATCAAACCCACAGTACAGTGTACACATCAAAGTGAACCCCTTCCCACACAAGAGGTAGCAGTGCAGGAGATAACCGTGCTCAAAGCACATGTGAATCAAGACTACCTCCTTGCAATGATTTGAGCACAAAAAGACCTCTTCCATAGACACCACACATTTGATAGTGAAAGGCTTGATGCCACTGAGCTCTAGCCACTGAAACTACCAGCACACGTGGAGCTCAGACCTGACCAATCGCAGACCACCACAAAAAGGAATGGCTGTTCTCTCCCCAGCAGCGAGACACGTGGCAGATCCCACAGACTTATCAGCCTGTTCATTCCCCAGGATACCAACATGCCCAGGAAACCAACAGAAGCATACTTTAAGCCTCCAAGACTCAAAGCAGTCAAACGCTCCTGAGCAGAGGGTGAGGATTAAACTGAAGCAATTGAAAGGCTTGCAGAGAACTCAGAGAGTCAATATAAATAAATGGTCTATGCAGATGGAGAACCTTGCTAAAATCAAGTGCTAGATAGATCGCGTACAGTTTCACAGTAAAGCTGTAGAAGTTTACGAGCAATAACATGGCTCTTACACACCATGGCAGATGCTACATGATCCTGAAGTTTAGAACCATCAGTAAAAATGGGACAGAAGTCAGAATAATGAGGCCGATGTTTGCAATAGAGCTAGTAGCATCAAGCAGGTGAGGTTGTACCTCAGAGAAACTGGACAAGATTGAGACGGCAGAGGGGTGGTTTGAGGGTCCAGGGCACAAGCATGGTAGCAACTCACCATGCGACACCATTGAAAAGCAAGATCCAGATCCTGCAGGAGGTACCATCCTTTGGGACTCTCATCCCAAAGGATGGTATTGACAAACGACTGGCAGCAAAGAGGTAGCCGCACCGTGGTTCGAAGACTGGAGTGGAGGCAGGATGATCAGGTAGGGTTCACAACTTGGCAACATACTGGAGGTACAACTGCATATGTCATACACTCAGAGGAGACTCAAAGGATTCTGCATCCAAGCTCTGTACCAGGGAGGTGCAAAAAGACCCAAGACAAACAAAAACCCTGATGGTGAACTGGATCCAGCATCTTGAGAACAGAAGGCCTGGCTGAGCCATAAACAAGAGAACCGTAATTCAACTTGGATCAGATCAGTGCATGATAGATGCACAATAAGAACTTACAATCAGCACCCCTCAAAGCAGAGAACAGGATACCAAGGATGTTCATGGCATTCATACTTTTAATCCTCAGCTGCTGAACATGAGGGGGGGAAAAGCAAGCATGGATTCCAAGAGGAGGCCTAAGAACTTCACATGGGAAACAACCAGGGAACAACCAGCAACATCACAAGACCTAATTACAATTCCAGGTTGGGATGAATCCCCTTCTGCCGACAAAAGTGCATACGGTCTTCCACTCAGAGAACTGAAAATATTTGGCAGTCGTCTGATGATGAACCCAGTCCAGGGGACCTGCTACTTAACTTCTATGAATCTCATGCTGGATAATTTGCAGCAGATTTGCAGCAGATTTGAAATGAAGGCAGTCCTGCACCTTGGGGACAGCACCTTGGTAAGTCCGTTAATTTAACAGAGAGAAAAAAAGTGTTGAATAGACAAAAAGATTCTAATAAAGATAGAAAGATTTCCACACAACCCAAAAAGGTCCTGGAGAATTCCATACTTCCATGTATTATCTTAGGTCCTTTTTAGGTCAAAGAATAAGGACACCGGAAGTTCCCTTATGAGAAAGGCTTCACGAATTGATGTCTCCAGATGAACAATGTGATCCACAGCAGGACGTTGCCAACAGAAGCCGCGCTGAATGGGAGCAAGCAGGAAGTGCCTTTACAAGAATTTAACAAGTTATGCATTTACCATATGTTTAAATACCTTATAAACACAGCATATCAAAGCTATAGGCCATTAGGCTGGAATCAGGGAGTCTGACCAGGCTTCAAAAAGGGAATGGTGATGACGGTAGGCCAGAACGCTGGAAATTTCCTGTCGTGCCCTAAGTAATCAAACAGACAAGAGCAAGACGACCAAGGCAAGACAGAGATAGTATCTCACAGCAGACCCCATTCGGACCTACCACCATACTCCCAGAAAAATGTAAAGTAGTATGTAATTTGAATAAAGAAGAAACTATAAACTCCACCACCAGAGGACTCAAAGTCCAGTTGGAACACCTCCTCCAGGTTGTGGAGGGGGGGATGTAGCTCACATGTATTCTTGAGAGCACACATTCATGTTTTGCTTGTCAACACCATCTCACTAGTTTGACCAGAGATAACTTCTAGAACACACCCAACTGAAAAGTTTTTCAGATAAGTAGTAAAAGGGGTGTCTAGGACATGATCCTATTGTCTTCCAGGCCAGATTTTGAATGCCTATGTGTGCAGCCCTTATTAAAAACATCCAGCTGTTTCAATACCTGTCTTTTTAAAAAAAAAAAAAAAAAAAAAAACCATGCTTAAGTAAGTTTTAAGATTAAGAGACCAAAATCTCAAAGACAAAGTATCTCAAAATTAAGACTTACAATTTCTCTCTCCCCTATTACTCCACCCATGGTGTATAAAATAAGTACTACAATGCCTACACTGACCAAAAAAGGTTCCATACCTCCACCAGCTGTAGCTGGACCAATAAAAGATATCACTTTACTATTCTGTCTCCACTGCCTATGTCTGGGACCAACACAGCAAACCCTATTTTCTCTACGCGGTTTTAATTATGGCTACTTTTGGATCTTTAGCTTATACACAGGACTGCTTAAGCTGCAAGTATTACGAATGGAAGGAACATGAAGCCATGTTGGCCTAGTCTGCCAAGAATTCCCTGTATTGTATTTTCCATAGTTCCTAGGCTCCCAGACTATATTCATAAAGGCAGCCATCCCAAATTCACAATCTAGTTCTTAATCCGTGTAATTTCTTTCAGTATGTGATTAAGTGCTGCCAGGATGACTGCAGTGGCCTGCTATGCATCTTCTCCCACAAATCTTTTTTTTAAAAAGGAAATGCTCAGTAGCATTGACATTTAAGGATTACAAAATTATTTTCCACTCAAATACATTTCATTAAAAAAAATGGTTGAAATATCTCTTTGCTGCACTACACTATACCTGGTTCTTTGGAATTTTGTATAATGATTCAAATTTATTTCGCAGTCTTCTTTCTTTGTAATAGATTTCTCTAGACATAGCTTTCTCATCTAGTATCCAAATAGCCAAGTGAATTAACTCAACTTCGACTCCGCTGTTTTGGAGAGAGTGGCAGAGCCAGAGGTTAAGAATGCCCTGTCTGGTCCATGTTTGTGGGATGAATTTCAATTGGTAACACCTGCTTTGTTCCAGTCACAGCTAGTAAATTAGATCCTTGTACATCCTGGTTAGCAAAGGCCACCAGAGACACATTGGGGCCGGTGTTGACAGGGGTGATCAACGCCTCCTTGGGAGAGGGTCAGGTGTGACTGCCTCAAGGGGGCTGCTGTCCAGTCACTTCTCAAGAAACCATCACTTGACGTTGGTTCCCTGGCAAATTACCAGTCAGTCTCTAACCTTCCCTTTTTAGGGAAAATTAATGAATGGGTCATGGCCCATCAGTTGTAGGCACATCTAGATTGCACCCGTTTTCTTCATCGTACGCAGTTTGGCTTACGCCCGGGTTATGGCATGGCGACTGCGCTTGTGGCCTTGGTCAATTACCTCCTTGTGGAGCTGGATAGGGGTCGTATGACCGTGCTGGTTCTACTGGTACCACTTCTTTTGATACCAGGAATCATGAGCTGTTGATGACTCACCTGTGGGACCTGGCTGGGGTGGACAGTACCATTTTACAGTGAGTCCATTCCTACCTTGCAGATAGATCTCAGCGGGTGGTGCGTCATCCCTGGGGGCCTCCTGCATGGAGTCCTACAGGGTTCCATTTTGTCCCAGCTCTTATTCAATGTGTATAGGCAGCCGCTTGGGGAGGTGGTGCTCAGTTGTGGGGGTTCGTTGTCATAAATATGCCGATGACACACAACTGTATTTTTTCTTTTCAACTGACCCAGGCCCTGCAGTTTTGTTTCTGTCCTGGTGTTTGACTGCTGTGGGGGATTGGAGGAGGTCAAGCTGATTGAAACTCAATCCTGACAAGACAGAAATTATGCTACTGGGCAGGGTCAGTGATCTGGGGGAGGGGGAAGCCCCCGTTATTGGGGAGGTCCGTCATCTGTTGGTTCCATGTGTGCAGAGCCTGCAGGTACTCTGGGATTCACAGCTGCGCCTGGATCAGCAGGTGTCGGCTGTGGCCACGAGTGCCTTTCGCCAATTACATCTGATGAAGAGGCTCCGCCCCTATGTCTCGGACTCCAATCTCGCCACTATCATTCATGCATTCGTCACCTTGAGGCCGGACTACTGTAAAGCACTCTACATGGGGCTGCCCATGGTGACGATCCGGAAGCTGCAGCTGGTGTGGAATGCAGCAGCCTGTCTGCCTACTGGGACTGGTCACAGGAGCATATTAAACTGGTGCTCCAAGCACTGCACTAGCTGCCAATTGTCTTCCAGGGCCGATTCAAGGTAGTCGTTTTGACCAATAAAGCCCTACACGGCCCAAGTCCCATTTACCTGGGGGACCATCTCACTTCTTGGGCCCCAGGTAGGGCGCTGCCGTCATCTGGGGGCGCCCTCCTGGGGGTCCAGACTGACAGGAGGGCGTTCTTGGCAGCTGCCCCATCACAGTGGAACATGCTCCCGGTGGAAGACTGCCTCTGCCTGGATCGCCTTACTTTCCACCAGCATTGCAAGACCTGGCTTTTCCGCCAGGCATTTGTCAGGGGGCGGGAGATGAGTTAGTTGGGTGTATTTTCTGTACAGACCTGGATTTTGTGGAACAGGTTGTGTATCATGTAATTATACATTTTTATTGTATTTTTGTTATTTGTGAGACGCCTCAAGTCACCATTTGGAGAGAGGGGCAGGGTATAAATGAATTTAATACATAAACAAACAACCACCACCACCTGATGCTCTTAAAAGATGCCTACAAGATTTCAGTGACCTTTTGGACTTTGTGCTGTATGTGGCTGAACTTCATAATAAGAAGCTCCAACACATGAGAGCATTTGTTTGTAGAATCCCAGAAAGTCTAAAAATTAGTCAACTTTTGACAACATCTAATCAACAACTTGCATTATCCCTTTTTTATATAGATATTCACTCACCTATTTGTCCAGCCTTCACTTTAAAGGGCACATCTAGTTCACTCTGTTGGGAGAGAAATCAGATTTAACTTTATGGCTTCAACTTACATTGATTTAGAAAACAGAGAAGAAACTGTTTGGTAACTTTAGAACTTGTAAGAGAGCAGCTGTGTTTCCATGATTAGGAAAACGTTATAAGTAGAGGATTGATTAAATATGCTGAAATTGAACAAGACTTTAAATGTACTAAGAAATTAACCAGCTAGGCAAGCTACCCCTACAAAAACCAAGTAGTATAAAATATACAAGATGCGAGACCTGCAACTTAACAAGGAAGTTACATTCAAGAAGATTTAGAGGCTGTTAAAAAAAAAAATTTTTTTTTAAAATAGTGAGATTTCAAATTAACACATGGACATGTTTTTACAGTGCAAACAGACCTGAGTACTGTGCTGGAATCATTTTTTCCATTCGTTTGTACAGAATTCGACTCCAAACATCAAGTCAACAGCATAATATATAAATAATTTGTTTTCAAAATAATGTTTTCAACAGATGCCAATACAGCTAGATTCCAAACCTAACTAGTTTTCTATACAAATTTTTATTACTCGAGGGGGGGGGGGAATCCTGAAACAAAGCAAAACAGAAAAAAACACCAATTTTCCCTTTAGCATGTTTAATAATACATTATCTTTTACAGACATGGAGGAGGGAAAATAATTTGTGGAAATCTCATCTCTGGGCCACAGAATTTCTTTCATTTCAGAATGAAATTACCAAGAGTAATCAGTCTTCCTCTTACATAAATCAAGCTATCTGTTGCATTCAGAGACCTAAAGGACATCCTTTGTGTCAATGAAGGTTACATAATAACTAAACTGACCTGTAACAAGGAAAAAAGATGCTCTGCCACCTCTCCTCATTAACATGAAGGCATATGCTAAGCCCATGGTTCTCTTCACAACTTAACGCAGGGTGAAAACAGACATGACGCTAACACCACTTTAATGTTTCTTATGCATGTTGCAGAGCCGCATAGGGCACCAGTACAGCCCTGCAACATGCATAAGAAATGTTAAAACCGTGTTCAAGTGGAGTTACCGTCGTGTGTTTTCACCCACAGCGAATGCCACCCACTGGTATAAGACACAGGGTGTTTTTAGATGAGATGGGGGTGTGACCCGCTGAAGACATTGTGTGGGACGGGTGTGTGAGTGGCGCTACATACGAGTGGCCCCACGCATGGCCGCACTACCCACACACCGCCCACCCCATCCTCACACGAGGTGCCCAGCTTTTTATCAAAAGCCTTGTGCATTGGGGCGGGGGGCACAGAGGTGTGTGAGGATGGGGGCGCAGGAACATGCACACACACCCCATGAAACTTAGATGAGATATCCCTGCGTGAGGCCCAGACGGTCCTCACATGGGACCGTCTCATTTAAAAACACCCACAGATTCACTCCCTACAAAAAAACCAAGATACCTTGCGACCTGAAATAATTTAACAAACTGCATTTGGCAATAGCAATTTAAGCCAGACAGAATGCATTGAAGGTAGAGCAGTGTAGTTAAAAAAATATGAATGACGATTGAAAAGAAAGGCTGATAAAAACCCAAACATCAGTGTATATAAACAGCAGTGAAGAAAGGTCTAAAAATAGTTCCGTTTCCATCACTCCAAAGAAAAACTATGCTCTAATGTCATGATGTATTATTTGCACATTAGTACAGAGTCTTGTCTACATACATTTCTTATCCGACTAAGTGCATACTTCTTACAAAGTGTTTTTCACCTATATCCACTGTCGTTATTTCTCCCTGAAAAAGCTGCATATAGGGGTATGCATGCCGTTTTCATTATTCCAACAAAAATTGGCATTTTTGTTATCTTTATTGCAATAACGAAAATGACAAAAAATAGAAATGAAAACAACAGTTTAAATAAAGGGAAAACACTGAAATGTATTTCCAGCTATAACGTTTTTGTTTCTTATTCAATTGTGATGAACTTTGGGGTGCTTGTAGCCCCTATGGAGGGCATTATGTGTACCAGGTTATGAAACGATCCGATAACAGGAACCAACTGTAGAAGCAATTGAATGTTGTGATTTTAAGAAAAGCTCCATACACATTACTGGCTACAATTTCATCATCTTCCATTCAATTTGCATGAAACCTGTGAATATTATGTCCCTCCACAAGCTTAACACACCTGCCAATTCTCAGAATGATTGGATGAAGGGTCCTGATGATATAAGACATTAACCTGAAAATACATTTCCAGCTGTAACATTTATATGTTCCATCCTGTGTACAAGAGCCAGAAACTAGATCACTAATTAAGCCGATTTCACACAGAGAATCAACATTCCATTCTTATTCCTTATTGCGTACTGCCTAACAGTTGTATTTGTTAAATAAATCCTGTCCTTATCAAAGGGAAGAGATTGTTAGAGACAGAACAACTAACTGCTCCTTGGACTCGTCTAAGAAAGTAACTGAATAATTAACATGAGACTTATGCAGCAACTCAAAGCACAGTAGAACAAACAATGAATGTCAGGACCATCAGAAACATTTTTAAGCTACTACGTCTGATGGGGTGTTTTCAAAATCCAACACATTGTAGTAACCTGTCAAATATGGACAGAAGTCCTCAAGTTTCAGTTTACAATCTTACTATTCTAATTCTAAAGTTGCTTGTATTGGGAACTCCCAGTTTTGGTGCAGAGTCAGAGTAAGGGGTTGGAAAAGCTCAGTCTTGTCCGGTTTGCTTGCGTCAGCTTCAGTTAGACTCGCCCACTAATGCAGAGGCTGTGCTTGGAGTTGTGTGTGTGACAAGTTAACTAGATCCATGCACGTCCTGGCTAGTGAAAGGCAGCCAAGAAATATTGGGGCTGCTGCTGGCTTGGGTTGTCATAGCCTCAAAACTTCAGTCATCTGACCCCTGCTCAAGAAACCATCCCTTGAAGTTCACTCCCCTGCTAGATATAACCCCGTCTCTAATCTTCCTTTTTTAGAGAAGGTTATTGAATAGGTGGTTGCCTCACAGCTTCAGGTACGTCTTACTGCTATTTGATTCCTGAACCCATGTCAGTCAGGATTTCATCCTGGACATGGCACTGAGACTGCACTTGTAGTCGTGATCGACAACCCCCACTTGGAAATCAACAAGGGTAATTGTACCCAGTTTATTTTGTTAGATCTTTTGATGGCCTTTGATGATATGGACATGGCTGCAGGACGTGCAGGAGTTCACAGGCATGCTCAAGTGGTTTCACTCATTCCTGTTTGGGAGAATCCAAAGGGTGGTGATGGACAATGGCTCATTGCCCCCTTGGAAGCTCCCTTATGGGATCCTTCAGGGTTCCATGTTGTCCCCACTCCAATGTGTATCTGAGGCCCCTCGGAAAAACTGCTGGGAGATTTGGAGTGAGGTGCCATCAGTATGCTGATGACACTGAACTCTCTCATCTGACCCAAGTCCTGCAGTCTCAGTGCTTACCCAGTGCCTGGCTGCCATCGGAAACTGAATGTGGGAAAGCCTATTGAAGCTGAATCCAGACAAGACTGAGGTGATGATGGTTATGTGACCTGGGGGATATAGGAGGATATATCCCAAAAGAGGTCTTACAGCATATCAACAATTTAAACAGTAACAAGTCAGCCAGGCCAGATGGTATTCATCCAAGTGTACTGAAAAAACTCAACTTTGAAATTGCTTTACTACTATCAGTAATATGTAATTTATCACTAAAATCCTGCTCTGTGCCAGAAGATTGGAGACCAGCAAGTTTAACACCAATTTTTAATAAGGGCTCCAGAGATGACCCTGTAAACTATAGATCGGTAAGCCTGACATCAGTACCGGGCAAACTGGTGGATATCATTGTTAAATAAATAATAATAAAATACTAATAAAATAATAAGCATATTGACAAGCATGATTTAACGGGTAAAAATCAGCAAGGTTTTAGCAAAGGCGAGTCATGCCTCACTAATCTATTAGAATTTTATGAGAAATGTCAGCAAGAACATGGATAGGGGTGATCCGACAGATATAGCATTTTTCAAGTTTCAAGAAAACATTTGACAAGGTCCCTCACCAAAGATTGTTGAGCAAGCTAAATAGTCATGGGATAAGAGGAAGAGTTCTGTCATGAACTGACAGCTAGTTAAAAGACAGGAAACAACGGGTCGGGAAAAAATGTCATTTTTCAACTGGGAAAGAGGTAGAGTGGGGTGCCTCAAGGGTCAGTACTGGGATTAGTTTTGATTAATATACTCAATGATCTCGGAAAAGGGGTAAAGAGTGAGGTGGCTAAATTTGAAGAGGACACCAAATTATTCAAGATAATTAAAACCCAACCAGATTGTGAGGAACTACAGAGGGATCTTGACCAACTAGGTGAATGAGCATTAAAATGGCAAATGAAATTTAATGTTGATAAGTGCAAAGTTATGCACAGATGGAAAAGTAATCCTCACTATACATACATGATGCTAAGTTCTAATCTGGGTGTAACCACTCATCAGAAGGTTCTTGGAATCACTGTGAATAATTCTTTAAAGATATCGATGTGCAGCAGCAGTCAAAAAGGAAACAATGCTAGGTATTATTGGAAAAGGAATAGAAAATAAAAGGGAAACTATCATGTCAGTGCTATATAAATCTTTGATATGACCCCTACTTTGAATAGTGTGTGCAGTTCTGGTCGCCCCATCACAAGAAAAATATAATAGAACTGAAAAAGATTCAGAGACGGGCAACACGGATGATAGAAGGGATGGCTTGACTTCCATACGAGGACAGGCTCAGCAGGTATGGGCTGTTTAGCTTGGCGAACAGACAATTAAGGGGGGATATGATAGAAACCTATACAATTATGACTGGCATGGAGAAAGTAAACAGGGAACTGTTGTTTGCCCTTTCCCACAATAAGAGAACAAGTGGAGACTCTCTGAAGTAAAATGGCAGCAGATTTAACACAAACCAAAGGAAGTACTTTTCACACAGCAGACAATACCGTTGTGCAACTCACTACCGGAGACCGACAGAGCCATAAACACCTACTAGTTGGGGCTTAAACCCCTGGCTACCGGTAGTTGAGAGAGTTAGCAGGGGATGGGTCACACCTCGATAACCTATACAAGTATCTCTCTTTGAGCTACTGGAGGTGGCCACTGTTGTAGACAGGATTCTGGGCTACATGGACCACTCATCCAACCCAGTATGGTATTTATGCTCTTAACTCCTGTTATTTATGGGGCTCGGCCTCCTTTCATCACTCAGGTTCACAGCCTTGGGGTGCTCTTGAATTCATTGCTGTACCTTGATTGTCAGGTTGTGGCAGTGGCCAGAAACACTTTTTACCAACTCCATCTGGTGAGAAGGCTATGACTTTTTTTTTCTTTTCTTTTTTTTAAAGAGAGATTCAGATTTGGCCACTGTCATCCATGTCTTCGCACCCTTGAGGCTAGACAACTGCAATGTGCTCTACATGGGGCTGGCCTGGAGGACTGTGGGTGAAGAAAGCAGCGGCCCACCTTCTGTTGTAGGCGGATCGTCAGGAGCATATTACACCAGTGCTCCAGAGTCCGCACTGGTTGCCAATAGCCTTCCAGGCAAAATTTATGGTGTTGGTTTTGACCTATCAAGTCCTAAATGACTTGGGAAGAGGCGGTCTATTTGAAAAGACCACCTCTTCCCTTATGTTCTGCTGCAGCCTCTGAGGTTCCCCGGGAGTGCTCTCTTGCAGGCAGCATCTGCCCGGGACGTTTTCACAAGGGCATGCAAAGGGGTGTTCTCAATAGCTGTCCCACAATTATAGAACTCCCTCCGCTTGGAGCTCCACCTACACTTGAGCCTGAAGGAAATGCAAGTCCTTTCTGTTTGGCCAGACATTTGGCAGGTGGGGACAGAGTTGGGTGGAGGGGCTAGGGAAAAGGTTGGAGGGCAAGGGATTATTTTTTTAATTGTTTTATATGCTTTTCTATTTTGTAAGTCACCCTGAGCCCAACTGGGAAAGGCAGAGTAAAAACTAGAATAAATAAATGTGACATTTTCTCCTAGAAAGATGGACAGTTATAAATAATTCTCCTTCCGGAAGAAAAGGACTATATTTATTACTACTTTATAAATAATGTAATTAAATGCTACAGGTATACCCAAGCAACGATAACCTATTGACATTAGGTTCCAGTCACCACAGTTTAACCTAAGCCACGATACGACGTCCACTAGCAAAAAGCACGTATCCACTAGGGATGTGCAAACAGGTCGCAGTTCGGTTGTTCGGTTACCATGTTCGGGTTGGGTCATTCGGGCCAGGAAGCGTGTTCATGTTCAGCGGCTTTTGGTTCGGCCGTTCGGAGATCGGTTTCGGTCTAGGTGTCGCGTGGTCCCGTGATCACGGTGGAACCCGGAAATTCAAGTACGTGCGGAGCTGGTGTGGCGAGAGCGTGTGTGGTGTGGCTGGCTGGGTGTTTGGGTTTGTTTTGTAGATTTTGGCTGTGTTTGACTGTGTGTTGGTCTGGTTTGACTTGACTGTGTTGTGTGGTTGGTGAGTTGGTGGGTGACATTTGGCTGGGCTGGTGACTGTTTGGGGGAAAAAAATGAAAAAGATTGTGCTGATCAAACGCCGGGGGGCCACGGTGGTGCTCCCGGAGCCGGTGGCAGAGGAGGAGGGAAAGGTTACTGCTGCCCCAGCCCCTGGACCTTCGTTGGAGGAGGAGGTCGGCTCCTCATCAGAGGAGCAAGTGGGCACAGGAGATGCTGCCAGGTTTGTAAACTTTTTTTTTTTTTTACTTTGAGGACAAGAAGAATACTATCCTTTAGAGCGAGCTCACTCACGTGCAGGTGGGTGCGTCGGTGGTGGGCGCGTGGGTGGTGGGCAGTCAGGCACAAATATCGGGCATCAGCGGGTGGCAGGGCAGCTGATGTCTGCCACAGAGAGAGGGTGTGGGGGGCTCTTTCAACAGTCAGGCACGAGCACCCCCACCCAAACATGTGCCAGCCATCCCTAGCAAAGGTCTCCACTCTCCAGTTGCCATCCCTACCTAGCACCCCCAAATAAGGGCAGGATTTGCACGTGCCAGGCAGGGTCTTTCTAGTTGCCATCCCTAGTGCCCCAAGGAGGGCAGGATTTGCAAGTGCCAGCCAGGGTCTTTTGGGTCACCGTCTCCTGTTGTCATCCCTATCATCCCAAGGAGGGAGGACTAGAGATATCATAAATGCATGATATTACTTAGGTGTTGTTTGTGTGTTCCTGTTTCAGAGAGGGTGAGGAATCGGATGCTGCCCCCAGCACCGGTGCCAGGCTCAGGAAGGACACCGAGGCAGAGGTCGCCAGTGCCACTGCCAGACAGCGGGCACACAAGGTTCGATGTCTGGCGGTGGTACGTGAGGCATGAAGATGGATCTGAAGAATGCAAGATAAGGCACGGGGGCTGGAAAAACAGGGATTGGATTGCCCTATGACCGGTTAGGAAGTCCCCTGCAGAGAGGGATTGGTCACCCACCCTCTTGTGGAGACAGAATGCAGGCAGGGCTTAACAGACCATTGGTTTGACGCAGTACGGCACTTCTTATGTTCCTATTTTTTTATGTTCTTTAGGTCTGTCAAAAAATGTTTTGGAGGCAGTGCAAGGGAACCACATCAAGGCTGATAGCCCATGGAGCTTCTCGCTGTGGGCTAACGGCGAGGCGGCAGCCACAGGACTCTGGCGTCGTGGCCGTGGAGCATCATCGAAGCCAGAAGAAGGGGGGGGGGGGGAAGGCACGGCAGAAGCAACGCCATGTAAGCCCTTCCCCCTACTTCAGTTCTGATGTGGAGTCCCCCAGGCCCAGGGAGTCTGCAGCAGCAAGGGCCTTTCGGGCTGAAATCCGTCCAGTTTTTGGACAGCCTACAGCTGCACACAGCCACCATGGACAACCGTCTGGTGGAACAGTTCCAGGCTCTTGAGGAGAGAAAGATGGTGCAGGCGTACGCCCAGTACGTCTCTGCCGAGATGGAACACCTGGAACTGTACCACCAGTCAGTCCCCAGGTGGCATGCAGCTGTGGCAGGGGCCGTGGACTTTGCCCTCCAGAATGGGTACGAAATGCCAAAGCACAGGGTGCCCGCCCCTCAGTCCTGTCCTATGCCCCTTTTGCCTCTCCCCCAAGTTCCAGGGGACAGGCCCAAAGAGAAGTAGGCTAGACCCCCAAAGGTAAAAGTTTATTTTCTTTGTATATATGTTTGGTTTTATAATGTTGTTCTTGTTGTTTTAAAATTGTTCATAAAAGTTATATTTGTTGTTACAAGCTTTGTTTGAGCTTTCCAATCTTTTATCCCTCTGTGCTGAAGTTCTGGGAGGTGACAGAATCTCATACAGCCAGTCGATCCCTACCAGCAGCACCTGGCACCTCCACATGTAGCACAGGTAAGGTATTACCCAAAGATGTGCCAGCAGCAGGGTCTCAACTTCAGACAGCCCGCCAGGAGGAGCAGGGCTTGTGTGTCTGTGCGCCAGAGAGAAAGAGAGACCGGCTCCTTGGCAGCAAGTAGGTGCTGGTGGTCAGAGGGGCTTTTTTTCAGCAGCTTCAGCGGGAGAGGGGGCAGGCTGGCGTGAGCCAGGCACCGGGTTTTGGATGCAGTGGAATGGAATGACAGCCCCCAGTGACTGGAATGATGGTCCCAGAATCTCACTGATGGTTCCTGGGACAGGCGGGCATGACTGATTCAGGTACAACAGAATGACAGCCTATGGGAACTGAATGATGTCCCTAGAATTAGTGCATGGTTGGGCACACTTCATTCAATCGTGTGATAGATAGGTATAGGAACACACACAAACAAGCACATAATACGTTCCACGTTTTGTTATATTCCATCTCATTCTAGTAGGTTTGCTACTGCTGGATGTGGGCATCGGGCACAAATGGGAGTTCTTTCTGGTTCTGGCAGGTGGCAGCTTGAGCTGGCCTCCCCTCCACCCCATCTCTCTCATTCTAGCGGGGAGCCTCTCTGTGTCTCCCTCCCTGGCCATATAGTGCAGAACCACGCCACCAGCTTCCTCCCCCGGTCCATCAGGGAGCTAAGGGTGCCTTCCCCAATCCCCTTATCCTCCAAGCCCAGAGCATCCCTGACCACCAGATGAAGAGTGTGTGCAGCACAAGGGATGCTGGTGAAGCCCCCGTCATGGAATGCCTTTCGTACATTTGCGGCGTTGTCCGTCACCACACACCTCTTGGTGAAGGCCGCGCCTGGCGTAACCCACTCCCTCACCATGGTGGCCAGGGCTGTCTCGATGTTCCTGGAGATGTGGGGGCTGTCCATGACTTGTGCCTGAAGCAGGGCCCACCTATACCCTGCTTCGGGACCCCTCCTGCCACTCTCCAAAGCTGTTTCCGAGTCCTGTCACCAGATACGCGTGCTGGGCATTCCTGCTGGACCACAGGTCCGTGGTGAAGTGGCCCGTAGCCTCCCCAGCCCCTGCCAGCTGCTCCCTCACCTGCTCCTTCAAAGCCCTGTAAAGGTCTGGCACCACTGTCTGACTGAGGGTGGTGCGGGATGGCAGCTTAAACTGCGGGGCCAGGAACCCAATCAGCCGCTGGAAGCGCTTGTCCTCTACAGTTGAGAAGGGCCGCCCATCCAATGCAATCATTTCGCCCAACAGGCGCCTGGCTTTCGTTTGAAAGCCACGCTGCCCTGCTGCCGATGGTCTTGGCAGCTACCCCCACCCCAGCTCCTCCATGGTGGACTGACGCTGCTGGCGAGGCTCCTGCTGCTCTTCTTCCCCTCTGTTCCTGCTGGTAGAGGCAGCAGTTGGTGCAGGACATTTGCCCGCTGAAGGAGCCGGGCGACTGGCCACTGCAGTCGGGGACCCACTGTCATCCACTTCCCCTGCCGTCCCGCTTAGCATCAGAGCACTGTGGCATGCCTTGAGGTGCCTCACCATTGCAGTTGTCCCAAGGTTGGCGAGCACCTGCCCATGCTTCACCAGCTTATTGCACAAAGTGCACTGCAACTCTCTGGGATCATCTGCCCACACCAACTTAAAATGTTCCCAGACAGAGGATTTTCCCCCCCTCCTGCCTTCTGGACTGCCCTGGGAGGGGCAGACTGGACTGCTGCCAGCATTGCCAGGAGGGGCAGAACTTGGTGGCACTGATGACACAGCTCTGGGAGGAGGGTCAGCCATTGCCTCAGCTGCAGACATCTCCTCTGCAGCACTAATGTCTGCCTCTGACTCACTGTCTGCGATCACGGCGATGTCCCATGAAGGGGAGTACTGAGACCCTGAGGCTAGACTGCCCATGACCCCATGCTACTGGCACTCTCCCTGTGCCCCCCTCTATAGCTGCTACTCCTCTCCCTACTGCTGCTATTCCTCTCCCTACTGCCATTGCTCGGGGATTGGGTCCTGCCTCTAGCAGTTGGGGTGAGATCCACCAGCTCTGGACTGCTGGGGATCACCTCCACAATGGGGGACATTGGTGGCCCTGGAGGAACATCGGAAGCAACAGCACCTGCTCCAGCACCAGCAGAGACAGCCGCAGCCTCATGTCCTGCACACCTTCCAGTGCCCTACATGGCAGTGGAGGAGGGCACTGCCAGAAGGTGACGCTGAGCCGCTGAAGCCTGTTGCCCTAAAGCAGGCCTGACGAGTTTGGGGCATGGTGATGTGCTCAGGCTACTGCTGCTGCCACTCCCCTGGCACAGCCCCTACCACCTCTCCCATGTGCCCCATTGCCTGTCTTCTGGGCAGCAGACCAGCCTCTCCTGCTTCCCTTCTCCATGTCTTCCAAGTCTGACAAACACACACAAAGATTTTATAATAAATTTTTTAATTTCTTTACTCAAATTTTTTAAATATTATATATAGCTATCGCTACACTAAATCTAACTGCTATTAACTATTCTAAGCCTATTGAACTAAATGGAATATAACTACAAAGGCCTTGTCCTACAAACACACTATAAACCAATCACTACACGGTAGCTCTATAACTAAGCTAACAACTATGTAGATCTATCTAGTAACTATCTATCTATCAATCGGGGGAAATACAAACACAGGGAGGGGTACAAAACTGAAATGAAAATCTAATAATCCTACTCTAAATAAATCCAAAACTTAAAACAGGGGAAGGGAATAATCAGAGATGGAATATATAGAGGGAGGGGGAAAGGATTCAATGGAGGGGAGAGGAAGAACACAGGGAGGGGTAAAAAATACAAACACCACCACCTAGATCTATCTAATATAATCTAAATAAATGATAATATGGAGGTAAATGGGTTGGATGGGTGAAATAGGAGGAGGAGGATGGCAATGGATGGTGATTGGGCAGGCTGGCTGCTACTCCAAGCCTCTCCACCCCTGGTGCCTGGAAGTCTGCTCCTCAGCTGATTCTCCCCTCCCTGTGCCTGCCTGGGTCAGGCAGTGGTCACCAACTGGCAGTGGTCACGTTTCTCCCGCCTGAACTCGATCCGAACTGACCGAACTGTTCAGTCGTTTCGGAGTTCGGAATCGGGTTTGGTTCGGTCAGTTCGGGTTCTGTCGTCCGAACGGACCAAGTTCGGGTTGAACTCCGAACTTCCAAACCACGTTCGCACATCCCTAGTATCAGCACATGAATTTGCTTTGCTGATCACTTCAGCTGCTTCTGTGGTATGTTACACCACCTGCTAATATGAACAAGCCACTTGCTTGACATGGCAAACAGACAATATGGAGCATTTATGTTTTAGCAGTACCTTGTAGGCTTTTACGGACTTCAAGAGAACTTTGCAACCTCCTGCCTGCATATACTGCCTTAGAACTTTCCCAGAATTTGTTACACTGACTACATGATTATTTGCAATTGCCAAGTATTAACTGGAGCTCATAAAAATATTTTGTCAGCCATAGAAATTAACAGAATTGCAAATTAATCCCAAGCATGTTGTGCAACCCACACTGCTGTCACTACTGTTTGCAAACGTGCTGTCACTACTAAGCACAGCTAGGAAACATGCAACATTTTTGGCTTAAGATTTGGTTTTATCAAAGTTTTAGTAGTTTTATCAAAGTTTTAGTTTCTGCCGATCTTGATGCATGAATCCCTGAAGCTCTGAACAGCACCACTGACTGCAACAAGACTTTCTGCAGAGGACTATGTTCAAACCCAGTTGCACAGCGGGAGCCTTGGAGCAAAATGTTTCTGTTCCCACTGAAATCCCTGGGAGTTTTTCCACGGACTTTGCTGGAGCCAGGATTTCACTCATGATGTTCACTTCTACAAGCATATTTGAACAGGTGATCATGGATACACCCAGCAAAATTAAAGAGGCTCCACAAAAGAGCAAGTGTCTCCATATGGGGATATGCATGTAGAATCACGACTTTGCACACTAAATATTTACTCAAAATGCAATGCCTGTAGACATTAAAGCAATCAACACTAAGCAATAACTTACTATATTACTTTGGGGAGGGGGGTGGCTAGGAGGCACAATAGAAATCTTTTCTACAGATGAAACAGCTTTTAAGAATCTTACCATTTTAATTGTTTGGAACAGAAATCCTATGAAAAATTTAAAGACTAGGTGGTGAGGTTACATGCACCAGCATTCAGATACTTAGATTTCATTTTTCCAAACCTCCACCACAGTTTATCTTGTTTAACAGTACATATTGGTCATGGAAGAATCCATGCAAGAAAGAAGCAAGCATTTTATTAATTTTCAAACACTTACCAAAGCATTCTCTTTTATCTGCAAGTTATCCAGTGCTACATTACCTAGAAAGAAATATAATCATCAATAGTGCTTTAAATAATCTCCCTTACAAACAGCATTTTAGTTTACAAACATGATGCAGTAGACCAACATATACTAAAAGGGCACTACAGCTAACGTACTAGAAGTTATACACCAGAGGTTCCCATCATCTCCCTAATGCTCTTAAGAGAGGTTCCTGTAAGTCTGGGCCACAACACTAAACGGGGCTATGATTGTGACTGATATTTTATACACTTTGCAAGAATATTGTTGACTGGGATCACAGGATTATATTTAAGTCTCAAAAGGAGGTCCATGAAGGCAGAAGTTTGAGGCCCACTATTCTGCACTCAATGAAGGATCTGCCTTGTACATATTATATGCATAATGCAGCTGTGTTACCATCTGGATGATCTGGGACCACCGAGTTCTATCAAGTCTCAAATGGGAGTCATGAAGAACTTGGAAACAAGTACAACTGTACTAAACAGTTGGTTCCAACGCACTAACAATGCCAGAAAAGCAGTGGTCACATTAGAGGTTTTAAAGATCTACTCCTTTATCTCGCTTTAACTGTTTCTTCAAGGGAGGAACACAAGTCTATGGACTCCATTAAAAACTGTCTTGACAGAACACATTTAACCTCATTGTAGCTCATATTTGGTTCATTCAGAATTGCTCCCTCCCATCTAGCTCCTTACCGGGCGGGCCGCAGGGAGCACATGACACCAGTGCTCCGGGATCTGCACTGGCTGCCTATAAAGCACCAGGCCAGGTTCAAGGTGCTGGTTCTGACCTTTAAAGCCCTTCACGGCCTGGGCCCTGTTTATCTGCGGGATCGCCTCACTCCCCATGTGCCCGTGCGACCCCTGGCTGTTCTGCCAGGCTTTTTGGGGGGGGGGGGGGATGTTTTTTTTATGTATATGGAGGTTTTTAATTGTGATTTATTTATTTTTTATGTTTTGAGTTGTTCGCCGCCCGAGCTGCCCTGTGGGCTGGAGGGGCGAGATAGAAATCTTATAAAATAAATAAAATAAAAATTTAGAGAGCTTCACAATTTAATTCTAATTTTTAATACTAGCTGATTCTGAGAGATTGCAATCCTCATGCACTTCACAGGCTTTGGACCAATGGAGAGACAAAGAAAGAGAGCTAATCTGTTATTGGACTTCTAACTTTCACTTTCTCTTAATGATCGGCGAAAACCTACTGAAAGCCAGATTGTAGAGGTTTCCAGTTCTTTTCATAAATGATGAATGTTTTATTCCGTGTTCCTGGCATGCTAGTATATTTCTGGTGCATTGTACTATTTCCATAGAGGACACTCTAGGACAATATTTAATCCAGTAAAGACAGCCAAGTTAGTTACTTGCGTAGCACAGTTGCTGGCAGGAAGGGAGAGACGAGGACTTTTTCCCTTCCAAAACTACTTCTAACATACAAACAACTGCATTTTCAAGCATCTAGAGTTGTTACCTCCATAGCTCACATTTCCAAATGCCAGGAAATGAAGCACTTACCTACTCAACAGCACACCACCACCTTCACCCACTGGCCCTCAAATTAACCTTTTAGAATCTGTGCCACAACCTTAGCACTGCCACCTCGGTTCTTGCTTCTCCACACATCTATTTACCATCAACACCTAATAAAATTCCTGGGGGATGTGTGACACAAAATACTGAGAATGGGAGGAGAAAAACAAAACATTAGCCAGAGAGGAAGTTGGCTCAAAAGCTTATGCTGGATTTTCAGTCCTTTAGCGTTCTAGTCAATAAGCTGGAAAGTATGCGCAAGTTCTCGAGTCGGAATCCTTAGAAGACCTTTAGGCCTATAAAAGAGATTGTCTGTCCTTCCATGCCCCACTGCTGCCCTGAGATTGTTCAGGAGCGCCTCCCTATGGGTACCATCCAGTAGACTTGTTTATACGAGGGCTCACAGGGAGGAGTTCTCAGTTGCCACTCCAATGATAAGGAACTCCCACTGAAAGTACATTTGAGCTCAACTGTCTTCTGAAAGGAGTGCAAGACCTTCCTATTTGTAAAGGCATTTGGCAGGCAGGAACAGGGGGGTTGGTGGATGAATGTGAGGTAGGGATATGAGGGGGGGTTGGATATGGGGAATAAGAAGGTGGTATTAGGTAGGTTTTGGGGGGGTTGTGGGAATGTTGGCAGTTTTAGGGGATGGTTTTTGTATTGTACTGATTTTATGGTTTGAGCACGACCCTAAGCCTTTGGGAAGTGCTGCATAAAAGTTTTACTAAATAAATAAAACAAACTGGTCAAATTACCAGATTTTCATTTTTTTTTTACATTAAGTAAACTGCAGCAGACATCTGACCAACTAAGGATACATTGTTTTGCAAGGCTACATAAATTATGTAACACAGTAACAAGACAATAGCCCACTGCAGTCCAAGTTCCATCTGTGCATCTCCCCACTCACGTTTAGCGTGTACAGCCTAATTAATGGGCAGCCACCCCCACCCCCCAAGTGTATTTCTTGTGTGTTCAGGCAGCCCCCATTCACAAATTAGCACAACAAAACAAATAGACAGGTAGGCACTCTTCCCTGCTGCGCTCTGCCCATCCCCTCCTTGCATATGCATGATGCTCCACGCAACAGATCCATGATCTAGTCCCTCCTCTTCCTGAGATCACTGGTTAAGCAGCCCCAACTCCTATGCAGCCCTTGGAGCTTGTTCCAAGGGTCAAAGTGGCCCCAGGTAGATAAAGGTTCCCTGCCCTGATCTAACAGAAAACAAGCATCAACAAGGATCCAATACTTCACTTTTTAAAATTACATATTCTGCCACAAAAAAAACCTTACAGGGTTAGGAGAAAAATTAAGGTGCTGACAATTTCGGACAAAACATGGTCATTCAAAGTACTCCCACAAGACATTCCCACAACAAAAAAAACCATTTCAGAGATAGGGGGAGGAAACATCAAACAAGCAGAAAAAACCATGGAAATTCAAAGATAAGGCACGCACCTTAACACGTACTATGTAAACAGGAAAGATCTTGTACAGTGTCAGATATTGTACATGCTTACAAGTTAGACACCAACCACACACCGGTTGTCTTACAATTTCATGCAAAAAACCTATTCATCTATAGGATACGGAAACACCAAAGCTGGGGACAAAAGAGGGTCACCTGCACCTTAATTGCTCGCCATCCAAATAGAAATAAACACTCTTTAGTGACACAGTGTAAACAGTGCCTAACTTGTGATCAAGGTTGTCATCACTGTTACTGGTGAAGTACTCTTTCAGTTTCAGTGCTGAAGTATTGAATCCCTGCAACAACCACATATACTAAAGCATGTAATGATGTCTGGGGTTATTGTTCTGTACCCCCATTTAATTTTTTCTAACTCTGAACTCCCCCTTGGGTATTTCCTACAACTGTATTTGTTGGGCAATGGGCAGTAGACGTAGCATAGGGAATGCGTTGAAGTTGCGTCTAGAGGTGAAGGTGTAATAGTACATGAGCTGACACTGATGGTGGACTGCCTTTTCATTGTCCTTCCGCCCCAGTATCATCCTTTGTAGGTGCAGAGAACCGTGTCTTGTCATCTCCAAATGAATTTCACAATTCTCAAAATGACATCTTGCAAGCAAAGTGTTGTTACATAATAAGTAATGGGTAACCAAAATCAATAGTGTCCTGATTGAAAACAACACTCGGCCTTCCTCCTCCTCTTTCCCCATCAGAACAGCACCCTGGCACATGCTAAGCATTTCAGTTGCTGTAACAGGATGCCAAAGTTATACAGAGGAGATTAGTTACATCCCGGTTCCCCCTTCTCAGAGAGCCTATCAGTGCTGCAGGAAAAGCAGAAATTGAGTTGCTTAGGAAATACTTAAAAACTTGTAACCTTCCCATTCCCTATAACAAGTTCGTTTTGCATTTATGTGCAAAAGCTTCATTTGTAAATGTGTTTACCTGTGGATCTGCTCCACGCAGTGGCCTGAGAAAATGCTTAGGCTGTAGCTGTACAAGGGTCTTTCCCAGTGGCAATCGTTTTGCGACTGCACCACATCCTTCCTATAGGGATCAACACCTTTGCCAAGTGGCAAGTAACCACCTGCCATTCACACAAAAGCAGACACATGCTGTATGGACAAGCCAGTGCCTGGTCACCCAGCTTCTAATCTGCCAGTAGACACCCAATTTGCATGCTGGGAGCTGCTGAATTGGGGTTCTATATAGGTGTGGTATGTGTCCCATCAGGAACCCAAATGCAATTAAGAACCTGCCCTAAGCAGAAAACCCATCACTCCTTTACTCTGCACCTCCCAGGGGTGGCTACTCTAACAGCAGGGGGAGAGCATTAACCAACCAGAACTCTCCAAGAGGGAACAGCAACAAACAGCAGTGCTGCTGCCTCCCTGTAGCTGAATATGGGTGGGGAGAGGCTCAGAGCCCTGACTGCACCTGTGTACCAGGTGGGAAGCTCCTACACCCTCAGCTCAACTATGCAGTACAGATGGGAAAGGGAACACACCTGCCCCCACAAAGCTAACCACACACAGGCAGGCACACACACACACATTAATTCTCACATGCTCTCATCTCCCCCCCCCCACACACACACACACACAGTCAATCAAACAAACTGACTCATTCAAATGTACTCAGACGCAGGGGGGCCAGTCTTGGTTTGCAGGCAGGCAAGTGGCGCACAGGACATGAGGCACCATGGTGCACAGGGCCAGGTGGATGGGGAGGCGGCATTTTCTCTCCTTCCGCCTCCCCATTCCCCCCCCCCAGGATGTTGAGGTCGGGGGGCTCAGGACAGCTGGTGAGGGTGCTAGTCCACAGGCAAGGCAGAGCATGCCGTGCAAGGGCTCCCCTGCGAACTAGGCCCAGTCCAGCCCCGCGCCACCAGCTCATAGTCGCACAATTGTACTTTTATAAGCCCACGTGCTGGGGTCCAGTTGTCTGATCGCAGCGGGAACAGGAGTTCAATCGGGGCCTGGAAGGGGGAGCAAACACAGCCCCAAGAGCCTCTCCTCCCACACACTTACTTTCCAGCATGGCTATGAGGATCCAGTCTCGAGCTGGAGTAGCCACTGCCGCCAGGCTGTCCCCACCAGGCTTCTGCTGCACATCAGCCCATAGCTCACTTGCCTGGACACCGACATCTCTAACTTCAAATGCGGTGTGCCCATGCGTACTGTGCACCCAATGCCATGTTATATATTGAAGTATACTAGGACTACAGTTCCCAAAATGCCTCACAAGGCAACATGGCAGCAGCCACTCAATGCACATGGGCGTGTGGCATTTAAAAGTTGGAGTGCTGGCGGCAGCCAGGCAAATGGGCCAGCGGCCAGATTCTAAAAAAATGCCAGTCAGGAACACAGACAGGCATTTCAGACAGACAGGTGGGGCGGTGTAATTCCCCCCCCCCCCAAATCTAAGCTTGGTGGACAATTTGTGGGAAGTGCATTATTACGGCTTCCCCCTTTGCTTCCCGGGACCCTGCCAGCAATTCTGGCCCCTGCACCTTCTCCCTGGTGGCAGCGGGAGTAGCAGGATCAGTGAGTCCTTGTGGGGGGCAGTAAAACACAGGTTGCTCCCCCCCACCCCAGGCAAATGGGCAGGCCAGCAAGCGTGTCAGAGGCAGCCGAGCGGGGTTAGCCCTCCCCTGCTCCATCAAGTCAGCACTGTGGGCATCGGTGGAGACAGTTGCCCTTTACGTAGCCTTGTTGTAACTGCACACGCAGGTCATAAGTGGTTTTGAACATTCTAACAATTATAAGATGGGGCCAAAACTTTAATTATGTTCAAATCCAGTGAGGATGTGCCCATAATAATGGCAAGGCACATCTCACCACCCAAGCTTTTTTTTTTGTTTTGTTTTAAATGCAGCCCCCTCGCTTATAACGGAGAAGGTGCTGCCCTCAACTGTTTTTTGTCACCAACAGCTAAAAAACCGCACCTCTGCCTCAAAATTTATTTATTTACTTATTTATTTATTATCCCAAGCCAGTTTTATTGTAGCGTTTTTATGGATTGCTTTTATTATTATATTGTTTATAAATTTATAAATTGTTAATAATTAACTTGTTAGCCACCCCAAGCTGTTCTCAGGAGGGGCGGGATACAAATTGAAATAAATAAATAAAATTCTGCCATTCTCCAAGAGATTTGGCTGAAAATTGAACATCTACAACCTCTCCCCCTAGTAATCCTCCACAACAAATTTCAAAATAGTAGCATAACCTATTGCTATTTTACAGGGGATAGAATGTTCATACATTACAATGGATGCTGTGCTGCGCCTTAATATACACGTATTGTCGCACCTGTGTAATAACCCACTTATGATGTGCTCTCATAGGCTTTTTTTTTTTATATATATATATATTTTTATTTAAGTTTTCTATAGAACTGACATACATTTGTTACTTTTGGTTATTATTCTTTACATAGGTAAGTTCTCTTTTACCACTCAATTTCTGACATATAGCTGAGCGGTATCTGTCTGTAGGATCTGTTCCATATGCAAGCCTGTTACCTTTGTGGACTACCCCAACTGTCCACTCTAGCCTCTTTCCCCCCCCCCTTTCCCCCTCAGTTCCCCTCTTCCCTCCTCCCCCCCCTCCCCTCCCGGCCTAATATATTTCCTTTAAACAGGTCGAGTGTTTGTATTTGTCCATTTTGAGTTTCTGTGTCAACACTGTCCAACAAGAAGACCAGTTCGTGTAGAAGCTTTGCAGGTCATCTTCCAGGCAAGCTGTGATCTTTTCCATTGAGACAACGTGCCACAGACGACGCAGCCAATTAAGTCTTGTAAGTCCTTTTGCATGTTTCCACGTTGAGGCGATGGTGTGGACTCCCGCCAGGATTAGATTTCTGCACGTCCTCTTTTGCTGCAGGGTAAGTATCTTTTCTGGGTACAAGCCCAGTAGGGCAGTCTCTGGTCTAAAAGGCAGAGGTATCTCCAGCAGGTCATTAATTATACCCCAATTTTTTTTCCAGAACTCCTTTACCCGAGGGCATTCCCACCAGCAATGTAAGTATGTCCCGTTTTGCCCACACCCCCTCCAGCATGTCGGGGGGTAGGTGGCTTTAATTTTATTTATTCCAACTGGTGTACTATACCATCTCTGGATTAGTTTAATTTGTGGTTCCTTTGCCAATAATGACCTGGAGCAGCCTCTCATGTGTTCCCAGATTGCCTGCATGTCTCCCTCATTGATGTCTATCATAAGTTCATCTGACCATTTTGATATATATCCTGCATCTGGGAAATGGTGCAGGGCTTTGGCTATTCTATAGAGGATGGAAAACATCCCCTTCTGTCCTGTTTGATTAAACAGGAACTTCTCCAGTCCCGTAGGGGTCCTGGTGAAATTGGTCTTGTCCCTTGAGTTATTCAGGGCACTGTGTAGTCTGCAGTACATCCAGAAGTTTATCTTTTCCCCCTCTAATTCCGTTTCCAATGTATCTATAGTTTTAAAGGTATCTTGTACAAATAGGTGCATGGCTCTGGCTATCCCTCTCTTCTCCCACCTCTTTAATGTCTCCATTTCTGTTTTGTTCCAATCGGGTCCCACTTTTGTCAACGGGGTGTAGGGAGTTTTCCCTTGCACTATTTCAGCTTTTTTTTGGCAAGTGGACCATGCCCTCATGGCTGCCCCCGCAAATGGGTGGTTCTTCTCCTCCTTTCCCTTTATCACTAATTTGCCCATGCCCTCAAATAGGTCTTTGACCTGCGGGATGCCCATGACCTCCAATTCTAGATCCCTCCATTTTGGTTCAATATCCCCATTGTACCAGATTTTAATTGTCCTGAGGGC
Organism: Sphenodon punctatus; assembly: GCA_003113815.1. Taxonomy (NCBI): domain Eukaryota; kingdom Metazoa; phylum Chordata; class Lepidosauria; order Sphenodontia; family Sphenodontidae; genus Sphenodon; species Sphenodon punctatus. The sequence continues at coordinate 215,126 of QEPC01003057.1, read as the reverse complement.
TGAAGCCATGCCGTATAATCTTAGATCTGGCAAATTGCATCCCCCACTCTCCAGCCCCGTCTTTAGAATTGATCTACGGATTCGTGGCCTCTTTTTCCCCCAAATGATAAACCTCATTATGTTGTCTAACTTCTGGTAGAATTCTTTTGGGATTGATATTGGAATGGCTTGTATTGTATATAATATTTTTGGCAATAATTGCATCTTTATTATGTTGATTTTTCCCAGCCAGGAGCATCCTAATCTGTGCCATGAGTGTTGTTTGTCTTGGAATTCTCTAATTAAAGGTAAGTAGTTTTTTTTATATAGGTCTTTGGTATTTTTAGTGAGCTGGATCCCTAGATATTTTATTTGCTCTTTTTGTATCTGGAAGTGGTCCAGGGCATCCCCCCCACTTTTTTGTGCCTGATTTAGGATCATGACTTGTGTTTTCCTGGTGTTGATCTTATATCCCGATAAGGCCCCAAATTCTGTTAGAGCTGTCATGAGCTCTGGAATCGAGGTTTGTATGTTGGTAATTGAGAGCAGCATGTCATCTGCGTATACCATAGTTTTATGTTCTGTGGTGCTGGTCTTTACCCCCGATATTCTATCATTTTGGTTTATTGCCAGGATAAGTGGTTCTATCCCTATGTCAAACAGGAGGGGGGATAGCGGGCACCCCTGTCTAGTGCCTCTACTCATCTGTAGTACTGGGGTTAATTCCCCATTAATCGCTATCTGTGCGGTGGGTCTCTTGTATATGCTTTTTACCCATTCTAAGTATTCCCCTGAAAATCCCATTTTAGATAAGGTGGCCATCAGGAATTCTTTTTCTAATCTATCAAAGGCCTTGTTGGCATCCAGGGAGATCATAGCTGTGGGTTTCTTATCTTGATTGCTTTTGTATATCAGATTTACCGCCCTCCTGATGTTGTCTATCCCCATTCTTCCACTTATAAACCCTGTTTGGTCCGGCCCTATGACGCTTTTTATAATAACTTGCATTCTGTTGGCTAATATTTTAGTGAAAATCTTTGCGTCTGTATTTAGTAGTGCTATGGGTCTGAAATCCCCACATTCCTTTCCTGTTGCCGCTGATTTGGGGCATAGAGTGATCGTAGCTGTGTAAAATGTTTCTGGCATTTCCTTTTTTTCCTTGATCTGATTATAGACTTTCACTAGCATTGGTATTATTAATTCTCCATATTCTTGATAGAACTCTGGGATAAAGCCATCTGGGCCAGGGGTTTTATTTTTTGGCAGGTCTTTAATTACCCCTTTAATCTCTTTTTGGGTAATAGGCTCATTGAGCATGTTCTTTTGGGCTTCTGTTATTTTTGGTATTTTTAATTTGCTCAGATATTGATTTATTTCCTCTCTGTTGGGGGAGTCTGATGTGTAAAGCTTCTTATAGAACTGTAGGAACTGTTCCTGCATCTCCTGCCCTGCCACATATTTCTGACCATCCGCCTGTAAGATCTGTGTTATCTGGGCCTTTTTTCTACGGTTTTTGACCATCCATGATAGGATTCTATCTGCTTTATTACTTTTCATGTAATAAAATTGTTTGGTATATCGTAATTTTTTGACCACAGCCTCAGTTTCCATTGTGTCTATTAATCCCCTAACCTGTACCCTTTCCTTCAGCCCCTTCTTTGTAGGTTTGTCTTTCAGGGTATTTTCTAAATGTTTTAATCTAAGGTATAACTCATTTAGCTCATTTTTTCTCTTTTTTCTATTCCAGGAATCCAGTTTTATGTATTGGCCCCTGATGTATGCCTTTGCTGCCTCCCACACCGTTGCCTGTGACACCTCCCCATTATCATTTAGCTTGAAATAATCTACTATCTGTTGTTTAATTTCCTCCTTGTTATTTAGATTGAATAAAGATGCCTTATTTAATATCCACCTTCGTGGTCTGTGTGTTTTTTGTTGTCCTGTATTGATTGAGGCTGTTACTGCACTGTGGTCTGTGAACGCCGCTGGGCATATGTCTGCTCCGAGACAGCGTTTCCATTCCCTATCCTGCATAAATATGTAGTCAATTCTTGTGTATGACCTGTGTCTGTTGGAGAAAAAAGTGTATTCTCGGTCTCTAGGATGTTTTAGTCGCCATGTGTCCACCATTGATGCTGCCTCTATCATCTTGGCCATCTTCCTCTGCCCTTTTTTGAGGTTCCCTCCCCCTGACCTGTCCAGTTTTGTCAATGGGCTGTTTAAATCTCCTATCATGAACTGTGTCCCCCTGCCCTCTGCTTTCATCAGTTCTATGATTTTTTGCATGAATTCCACCTGTCCCATGTTAGGGGCATAGAAGTTTAGAAAGGTGTATTCCTCCCCCTCCACCAGTCCCTGCACAAGCAGGTACCGGCCTTCTGGGTCTTTAATTATTTTTTGTTTTTTGAAGTTCAGTGTACGGGCCATAGCCATAAGCACTCCTGCCTTTTTTTTCTTTGCATTAGCAAAGTACACTTGGTCATAATATTTGTCTCTGACCCTACTATTATCTTTCTGCAGTAAGTGTGTCTCCTGCAGTGCAACCACCTGTGATTTTAACCTTTTCACATATTGCCATGTTTTTTTCCTTTTTGTTGGACAATTCAGTCCCTTCACATTCAATGTGCATATTGTAAACTCAGCCATATTCCTTACTTAGTTTTTGATCTGTCACTCTCCCTGTTACCATTTCTTTTTGTTTGTCTAAAGGCCCTTGCAATCTTCTGTCCCCCCCTCTCCGTCTTTCCCTTCTCCCCCCCTCCCTCCCTCCTCCCCCCCTCTTTTCCATCCCTTTCTCATCTGAAGGTTTTGTAGGAACCTTCCAGGGGTATGCCATGGAGTCGCTATTCTCCGCTATCCCCCCCGACAAGCCCTTCCCTTATTATTTTATACATTACAATTTCTTGAAATGCCTTAATATTGTCCCAGTGTCTCTTTGTTCCCGGTTTAGCCGTCTTCCCACCATCTCTTGACCAAGCTACGCTGCTGCTTCTTCCTCTGCTATTCTTCCCAGTTCTGGCATCCTTGCAGCCATGTATCTCTCCAGCGCCTTTATATCAGAGAAGTTTCTTCTTCGATCTTTATGAATGAAGGAGAGTATTGCAGGGTATCTGATCTGTGCTTTTATGCCATGTGTTGCTAGCTTTTCTTGTATCTGGAACCATTTTCTCCTTCTTGCCACCGTGGCTGGGGCCAGGTCTGGTTGTAAAGTGATCCTGCACCCTTCAAATCTCAGGTCTCTGCTCTTTCTGGCTTCCCACAGTATCTGTTCTTTTTCTTGATACCGTAAGCATCTAAATATCAGTGCTCTTGGGGGGTCGCCCTCTTTAGGCCTGGGGCGCAGGGTTCTGTGTGCCCTGTCCACTTCGATCTCATGCAGGTTGGTGCACTGTGGGAGGACGGCCTTCAGGACTTTATGCACTAGATCCCTTCCCCCCTGGGCCTCTGTGGCCTCAGGGATTCCTTGGATCCTAAGATTATTCCATCTGCCCCTGTTTTCTAGATCCTCAATTTTGTGCTGGGCCCCTCCCAGTGCCTTCTCTATGTTCTGTAGGCGCTCCTCCCAGGCCTGGTTCTGGCCTTCCCTCTCCTCCATTCTGGTTTCCAGACTTGTAACCCTCTCCGCCATCCCATCCAATTTTTTATTTAAAGTGTCCACCACGCTTGTTACCTTCTGGATTCCGTTGTTCAGGATCTCCCATTGTTTCTTGGTGGCTTCATGCTGGGTGGTAATAGTGTATGTGAGACAGGCTAGTTGCTCTGCTATCTCTGGCTGCTCCCCCGGCCTGGATCTCGTTGCCACCGCCATCTTTGCACGTGGTGAGTCTGGCACCCCTTCCCCTCCACTCACTTTCTTCTGCAGCTTTTCTGGGCTCTCCCACCCCTGGGGCTCGTTTTGTTTTGCTTTTGGGGGGCCAGGGGGGTTCCGCTTTAAGGTCTTCCCCATGTGCGGCTCCGGGTAGTTGTTTTAAGGCTTTTTTTTTTTTAAGGCATTTGATGTTGGGCCGTCGGGAGCTTTCACTAAGTGCAGCTACTTTCCACGCATGCCCCCTCCTCTCATAGGCTTCTTCAATCAATGTTAGTAGCAAATGCACTTTAACCACACATTTCTGGCAGGAGGTACATACCCCCACATTTTACCACAGCTGAAGTGGTTGCTCATCCCCGAGTTCTTAATCCAGAAGGGCTGATCATAACACACACTTACTCTCTCTCCACATCAGTACTTGACAATTATTTCTCACTTATAGAACTTAAGTTTTTTAACTTAGACAAGAATGACAGGAAAACAGTTCTTAAACCTGCATTAATAAGCATGGATTAGATGAAGTTCAGCTATCAAGCACAGAAAACTTATTAAAATCTTTGCAATTCATTACGTGGAGACATCCACACAGTGCCACACTAACCGAATGCCAAATGCAGGATATGTAATAATAAATTTTATTGTTTGACCGTTGGTCATAACAAATGGAAATACAAATAGAACAAGCAGCAGAACAAAAAAAATCAATACATCAAGGTGCCATCTGGAACTTACAAGCAGAATAATACATATTAGCACCTATAAGCTACAAACATAAAACACCACCTCGTATCCCTAGGTATAAATCATCCAAGGGTTTATGGGCCTACAATTAATACCACTCAGGATCAAACTTACTTCCCCAAACCAGCCTTACCCAGCCCAGGGATAGTACAGGTCCACACTCCACCCCGAGGGGAAATCTACTTTAAGTATGAACACATCTGCACTTTTCCTTAATGGAATTTATGATGGCAACATTTGCCTACGTATAACACAAAGGGGAGAAAAAAATCTTCCCCTTCTCGAGGTTAGCATATCTCCCCAAACACATCTTGGCCAACCCGAGGTTATAAGGTTAATGTCTAACCCCTAAAGGTGATCTACTTTAAAAACACTGCCTTGCCCTTCTCGGGGCTTATGCTGGCAACACTTGACCCCTGGAAATGACAAATAAAGGGAAAAGGCCTTGCCCTTCTCGGGGCTTGAGGTGGTTGCTCTTGGCCCCTGATAATGGGCTGATATAAATAAAAATTAGCCTTACCCTTCTCGGGGCTTATGTCAGCAGCACTTTGCCCCTGGAAATAAGTAATGGTCAAAATTGGGGAAATTAGGGCAACAGACCCCAAGTGTTGCCTTTCGTATATATAAAACCAAACAATGCTGCTTTAGTCAAAAGTCAAACAAACATAAAAACCATCAAATAAATAAAACTATTCGCTCAGTCACTATAACACACTATGACTGGCAAATATATACAAATGTACATCACTAATGGAACAGATGGAAAGAAGCCAATCCTTCAATTAGCAATCCAAAATAATCCATCTTTACTACAAGTAACATCCAAATTTAAAAAGCTATATCCCCTCCCTATAAACTTTACATCACCATCAAGCGAGATTCGTAGCTAACTCGCCACGGTCTTAAACTAGAGTTTCAAGGCAAAAACAGTCTCTCCCCAAACCTCTTACACTTTACTTAGAGGGTACAAATATACAGCCGCCAATGTAACCAATCGCCAAAGGGACAGAAACACCAACCAGACCCATTCTGATCCTAAGTCCCATCACTGCCCCCCGCCCATCTTAGCCTTGCCTGCATGGCTAAATTCGCAAAAATTGCGACTGCCTTTGTTAAATCTGAGGCACTGGGACTTAGACATAACGCATAACACTTGGCCACTGAATTCTTCTCCAGGAGCTTTCGAACTGGCGTTAATATCTTGTCCCGGAGGAATTCCAGCATTGGACATTCAAAAATTAAGTGTCTATTGGTATCTATGTCCTGAAGGTCACAAAAATGGCATATCCTGTCCTCTCAAGGGACCCCCAGATACCGACCCTCCACAATAGCTGACGGGAAAGCCCCGCAATGCAGTCTGGCAAACACCCGCCTAGTATGGTAATTCGGCCAAGCCACCAAATAGGAAGAATTTGCAAGGGGAGCTCCCGGAGGGACACAGTCCCCAGCTACCCGTTGCAGTTGCACCTGTGCCGAATCGAGCTGGCATTGTTGGTCCGAGTCGTTCCCTCACCAGGTACCAAGCTGGTTTAAATCCAATAGCAATCAACCTCAGGGGATCCAAGCCCAGCTTCCTGATCATCACCTCAACTTGTTCCAGCCACGGAGCCAAAAGCCCTCCATCCCGTGCTAACCTCAACAAGGATTTGTTCTCAGGGGAAAGTAGAAGTATCTTTAGCCAATATCTAATAATAGACTGAAGGACCAAAAAAGATAAAGGCCAGCAGCCCAGCTCCAGTCTCAGCAAGATCTGGGGCGTACCTTTCGGGACTCCCAAAATTGCACACACGAAGGCATTCTGGATCGTCTCAAGAATATCAATGAATGCCAGGCCCCAAACCGGAAAGGCATAAAGGAGCTGGGGTATAACCTTGGCCCGAAACAAGCGGAGAGCAGGGAGCACCAACTTGCCCCCTTTTCCAAAGAAGAATTTCAAAATAACTCCTGTCGTCTGGGAGGCTAAACTTTTTGCAGCTGTCCCATGTACCTGCCAGCTCAAGGAGTTGGAGAAATTTGCCCCCAGGTATCTAAACTGAGTCACCTGAGAGATTTCATTACCCCCAAACCGCCACTGGTGCAGCTCTTTACTTTTCCTACGACCTATCATCATAACCTTGGTCTTAGCAAAATTTATAGCTAGGCCCTCTCTCTGAGCATAATCGCCCATGCTCTGCATGGCCCTCCGCAAGCCAACCAACGTCTGTGAAACAAGAACAGCATCATCCGCATACAAGAGGGACGAGATCTTTTTGTCCCCCAAATGTAACGGATGGGATTCCACTGTTAGCAGGTACAAATGCAGGATAAGGCCAAGTGGGCAGCAGCACCCAACCAGGTGCAGGATAAGAGTATGAATTTATTAACTCCCAGATCAGTCATGCTAACCTCAGTCCAAGAGCCCGTGACGGGTTTACCTTCGTCATAAGGTACAGAATTTCCAACCATTGACACAGATGGGCTTTTGTACATATATAACAGAAATGTAAGTCTTATTAGGCAACATGTGGGCATTTAGGCCATAGACATCTGATTTTGGTATCATCCATTTAAAAATCTTGTTAGTCCTTAGGTGACAGAAAATGTTTTGACACAAAATGCATAGGTTTTCAATAATATACCTTACAAGGTGCACAAGTAGCCTGATTGGGGAAGCCCCCCAGCCTATTGACAAATAGCCCCCAGCCTATTGACATTTCGGCGTAATTGCAAAACCTGGCTGTTCGCCCTGACCTTTGGGGAGGGTGGGAGGGTAGGGTGAGAGGTTTTTAGCTCCCCAACCTGATGTATTTATAATGTTTGTAGCCCTGTTTCAATAATTTATATGTATTGTTATGGATGATTTTAGATTGTATTTTATGATGTTTTTATTGTTGGAAGCCGCCCCGGGCTGCTTTTGCAGGAGGGGCGGGGTATAAATCTGTAAAATAAAAAATAAATAAATAAATAAAAGGATGTCAGATTGAGGGGAAGACACCTCCTCTCTCTTCCCCCCCCCCACACACACACACAAACCCACTGGCAGAACTATTTTTTTATTATATTAGGCCAGATTTCCACACAAATTAGCATTGTTTTTTTGACATGAACCCAGTGATGTAAATGGACGGTATTTGGGGTGGGAGCACTGAGAGGTTCTGATTTAGGTTTGGCCCACAATAACTGTCAGATTTTATATTTTATGTATCAGGACACATTTCTGAACAAAATAGCACAAGTTGAAGGTCCTTTGGGGGTATTTTGGGGTGCCCTATAACCTAAACGCCCACAAGTTGCCTAATCAGACTTACATTTCTTTTATATATGTACAAAAGTCCATCTGTGTCAATGGTTGGAAATTCTGTACCTTATGACGAGGGTAAACCCGTCACAGGTTCTTGCTCTATCACTCAGCATACGTTAGCAGCAGGCTAATATTAGCATGCATTCTACGAATGCTACCATTTACATAAACATGTAATGATTTATATAAAAATCCAAAATAAGATTTAAATCAGCTGTATGGAAAGTCTTTAAATAACGTGATCTTTGACACACATTCTCACCTTTTTCATCACTGGGTTTGTTTGAATTCTCTTCCAACAGCCCTGGTTTGCTTAAAGGCTCATGAGGACATTTACCAAAAAAAGAAAAAGTTGTTTCCTCGCTTTTCTTGTGTGCTTACTTTGTGCATTTGACAATGTGGTTTATCTACATAGTTTCAATACAACACATATATAGTCTCTGTGTTTATTAAAGCAATGGAAAGAAAACATACCTTTTAAAAAGAAAAAGAAAACCTGTACAACATTACAGTTTTCAAAAAAAGGTCTTGAAAAAGATTTGTTCCTGCCACCACTGGAATCTGTATTGCTGTATTTCCAGCTACTACCACTGCTGTAAGTAATTAATTTGCTTTAGTCAGGAATCCATGCTCACTGTGTTTTCCCCATATTAGTGGGGCAATAAGAAAAATGTAATAACCAGGTCCCCGCCTTTAGAGAAAGTTCAAGTATAATTCCCAACAGAATGATAGAAGAGAAAAGGAATAAAAAATAGCAATTACATTGAGTCTGCCTGCTGGTGTTACATTTGTCACAACTTACAATCAACATGTATTTTGTAATCAAGAGATGCCAACATCCATTTCTCAGGGGCACAGAAAAAGCAACATAAAGTCATAACCAGAAATACCAAGAAATATTAGTTCCCCTTTCTAGTTTCCAAGACATTAAAAACTAAATTAAAGTTTGCAGATTAGGAACAATTTCCATCTTTACTCAATGTGCAATACCATTGATATTTGTGGCTCAATGTATACTGTGCCTTATGTTTAAAACGCAAAATAAGGTGGGACATCCAAAACTACCTGTAAGCATCACAGAGTGTTTTTAATGAAATGCATCCACACATGGCCCCCCATAATCCACATGTCCAACTGTTTGTGTGACTGTGGCATGTGGGGAGGCACACTCCCATGACCCATGCAGCAGTCACCCATGGCCACGGGCAGAGCGCCGCCAAAAAATCCAGAGTACTGCATGCGGGCCAGGGTGGCTGCCTCCGTGGACAGGACAGTCATACTAGGAGTCACTCGTGTGAAACGTTCCTTACGCACACCACATGCTTGTGTGCCCCGCAGTCATACCACTCAGCGGGCATGACCCACTTCCAAGTGCAGCTCAATTAAAAATACTCTAAATCTCAGTGTTTATGGGAGTTAAGTGGCTTCAGGAATTGGGGTTTCAGTCCTTTACTAAGTTAATAGCAACACTGACATTCCTACACTCGCCCACAACTCTCACCACCACCATCACAAGATAATAAACAGCTCCTTGTTAGGTGCTTGAGACAGGACGACTTGAAGAGGAATACACAAACCTCTCTTCCTTGTGCACTTTAAGCAATTCTCAGCTTCCTTGCTTTCAGCCAGTTTCCTGCTTCAGACAAACTCAACAGAATAAACAGCATTCAAGTGAAAACCACCACGTGAGCAGGGGGAAATCTATAAGGAAGCTTCAATATCTAGCAATTTAACTATCTGAAAAACTAGTTTTTCCTGCATGAGCTTTCTTAGTAAGGAAGAAAAAAAATAAAAATGCACTTGCGATTTGAGCACTTTCTTTAACCCTTTGCAGCCATTTCAGGGATAACCATAAAACATCAAATGCAAGCAAGAAACAGAATTATTTGTTAGGCTATTCAGACAACTTTGCATGCACCGTGTGTATTCTCAGCCTGCATCCAAGCAGGGAGTTGGACTAGATGACCCTTGAGCTCCCTCCCAACTCTATGATCTTACAAATAGTTCATGCCATGAACTCTCATTGCGAATCACCCCAAGGATATATCAACCCCATCTTTAAAACCAGAAGGTCTGAGATGTATTAGCGCCCCAAAGGGACTAGCATTTGCACTTCTCAGCAGCAGACAAACGAACAAGCCGCAAGCAGTTAGACACAGCTATCAGCTAGGAAGGGGGTGCATGGTGACTGGGCCATGGCACTCCTATATTAGAGGGGAGAAAGGACATTATAAGACCCAAAGTGACGGGCAGCCAAGAGCACCTAGCTCTAAGGACAAAGCAGTCGCTGCTAAAAACCCGAAGGAGAGAGGAGAAAGTCGTTGAGAGACGGGAATGGGGATAGGCTCCCCCTTCCCCTGTGTAGGAAATGGTTCAGTGACAGCTGCAGGTAGGAGGGAAAGGGCGGCCGGTGGGGGGAGGGAGGCGGATAGGAGGCGGTTCCCACAGCCGGCCCCAGCTCTTACCCCCCCAGATGCCCAGCTTGAGCTGGGACTTGTTCAGGTTCTCCACATAATCCCCAAGGAAACGGTTGAGCAGGTCCGCCACCACGGACTCCAGCACCATGGTGAAGTCAGGCAGGAACCACAGCCTTCCCCGCTACCACCGAAAGGCAAGGAGAGGGTGGGGGAGAAGGAAGTGCCATGCGCGTCCCCGCCGCCGTCACCCAGGAATCACGTGAGCGGGCAAAACGCGCCGCCGCTACTGCTTACAGGTCAGCGAGCGCGTGGCCGAGCCCCCGGGAGTTCGGCTCTACCCCGCCCACCTCCGCTCCGCCCCGTGCCGCTGCAGCCCCGCCCTTCTGATCGCCAATCGGGAGGACCTGCCAACCCTCCCCCTTCCTCTGCTAACGGCGCGAGCTGTCAGGGCTGCAGTTCCGGGGAGAGGGATGGGGCGGTGCTTTCCCTGAGAACGGGGTGCCCCTTACTCCCCTAGAATCCCGGGGGCGTGTGGAATCGCAGCCCCCTGCCCCCAAGGAAGCTGAGGTGGCCGCTCCTGGACACATTTGTCCGAATTAAGTAAAACCCCATAGGAAGCAAGAACCCACTTATAAAGAGGGACGAGCGGTGGAAGACTGCCATAGCCAGAGATCTGAACCAAGAGACAGCAACAGAACAGCCCTGCTATGAAGGGGAAGGGCAGGCAATAACATTTTTTTCCCGGGCTTTTCACCACACCACTTCCTTTGGAGAAGGTAGCACATCATTTGAATAAAAGTTGCATATGTTATTCTATGTAAATTGATGCAGATTTTCAGTAGCCTATTACTTAAGTTTCAGGCTGGACTGGGGGAAAAAACTTTTTTAAAAACAAAAAAAGAAAAAGCCATGTAGAAGCAATCACACATTCATCTAATCACAGAATTTGACCAGTCACTGTGTTACTGACCACTCCTGCACCACCTAAGCACTGCACAACCGCTCACATCCTCAAGCCTTTCTTCCATAGATTTGTCTTGAACCCTGTCTTTTCTCTCACTGGGTGAAAACAGATGTGAGGGTGACAACGCGCCTCTTGGCCTGCCCTGTGAACCACTGCAACCACCACTCCTCAGGTTGATGGGGAAGACTGTCCACACAAGCTACCTTTGACCCTGGCATGGGGACTGTTTGCAAGGTCCCTCCACGCCTTAGGGCAGCCCAAGGAACTGTCCACATGGGACAGGACTCCAGAGCTGATGCAGTGCACTCCTGGGAGCCCCTCATCAGCTGTTTCGTGTGCACACCCAGCCAGCCATACAGCTGATGAGCTCCTGAGGGAAATGCCAGCCAGTCTTTCAAAGTGACAAGCCAGTTCGGATTCTATCACTTTGAAAGGTTAAGCATCATTCCCCCCAGCGCCTCCCATTTTGAACATTTGCAAGTTGCTTTCAACCCCTCCAGTGGGGGTGGGGGGAAAGCACCCCCACTTTCAAAGTGACAGGGACCCCACAACAGCAGCCCAAACCGACTTCTGTCATTTTGAAATGCTGGCTGGCGCTTCCCTCAGAAGCACACACACACACACACCACCAGCACCAGCTATTTGGCAGGCCTCATAGGTGCACCAAACAGCTGATCGTGGGGCTTAGAGAAGCTCCAAACTTCCCTGATAAGCTGTTTGGCGGGGCTGGGATGAGCATGAGGGCCCAGTCCACTGAAGCCACTGCACGGCAGGGATGAGCAAGCGTACCAGATGTGTGGGCCTGCATTGGCCCAGATTTGCCTGAGTGGGCGGGCTTTGGGCCAGAATGTGTCTCCAAGCTTTTCCAAGGACACATCCCATAGCAATCAGCCACCTTCCCTGGACCAGACGCAGGCCAATAGCTGGCAGGGACAGAACAAACATGCAGTTGAGTCCCGGGCCAATGCAGGCAACTGTCACATCTGTTTTCACTGTTTGTTTCAAAGACCCATCATAGCACTTCCCCACCAATTGCTTGCCCCCCACCTAAGTGAGCCCTCCCTCTACAAGCTTTCCCCACACTCCAGGTGCTTCCCCTTTGGGTAGATTGATTCTCTCATAGCTCTCCAAAATGGGTCTTGTCCACGGTAAGGAGGGCATGGGGGCTTATGCTACTGCTGACACTGTTCTATCCCCTCTCTGAGACAATTGTAAGCCCTGGGGACCTGGTGGCGACTGCGCGTGAATATCAGTGACTGCTGTTATTGACTTTCTTTCCTCTCAGAGTATCTGGGAAGATTTGAGAGCTGCGAAAGAAGCCTGGCTATGGTTTTACTGCTTCCTGTTGCTCAGAGATCTCAGGTTAAGCAACAAGCATCACAGTAGCAGCTCTGAGCATGTCATGTCAGCCAGACTACTTTGTTTTCAATACCCTGCAGCCATGTACAAATAGGTGCAAGATAACTGTATGCACAACACAGCCACATTCCTTGGCTACGCACAGAGGACTTGACACAGGTCTTCTGGAGCCATGGGATCTGCATTAAGGAACATCTATTATCATTTAGGGAGCCATAGGGAATGGAAGTAAGGGATGCCTCTTACCTTCTGTGTAGATAGTGTAGTGCTTTTCTTATAAGGAATTTGCAGTTGTGGGGAATGAACTCCAAAGGGCTCTTTTAAACCAAGAAAAGGATCACTTAACATTAGAGATGACCATTGTGGTCTGCAGGGCTCAACACTTAGGGCGTTTATAGACGAGACAAAAAAGGCGGCTAATCCTCGTCTACTCGCCGCAGCCGCTCGTCTACTCGCCGCGGCTGCTTTTTAATCCACGTCGGAGGGGGCAGGCGATCCTGCCCTCTCCTACGCGGATTTCCGAAGTGCCAGCTTTACGCCGCACTTCCTGGTCCCGTGCGCGAGGGCGCATGCGCAGAAGGACGCGCATGCTCACTCGCACTCTGCGCCATGTCTGATCAGCAGACACGACATGCAGAGTCCGCGCGGGGGGAACAGGCGGCGTTTAGCGATCCCGCTTGTAAGCGGGATCGTCTATAAACGCCCTAAGGTACATTCCTTACAGTACATGAGGCTTTGAAGTCTGAGATAACGGACATCAATTATGTTGCATGGAGCTGCTGTGCATTAAATAATGATCACACATTAAGTTCTACCCAGCCATTTAGCTCTTAAATAAGAGATACCTGGTATGTTCTCAGAGCCGTGAGGTTTGTAATAAAAGATGTCTTATTGCATTATATGAAACTTTGATGCTCTAAAAACAAGACATGTCTTTAAAAAAGGGGCATTTGGCGGTCATACCAATCATACCATAACAACCAGATGGGGCAACCTCACACAATAGGGAACTGACCTTTTAGCAGGAAGGCTTTCTCTTGCCCTAATTATGTATGTGCATATTTTCCTAAGAAAAATAGCAACCAGTGACACAACAGCAGAACGACAAGGGGGGATGGGGCTAGGTAATTTATTATATTATTATTATTATTATTATTATTTACTTAGATTTCTTAGCCACCCCCTCCTGCCACAGCAGCTCGGGGCAGCTCACAACATAATAACACATATCAATAAATACATAATAAATACATAATGTAAAAATATACATTCAAGAACATAGACTGAGCCACACACCCCCAACCCCCCCCCCCCCTTCACCCCTCACCGTCTCTAGCCAAACGCCTGGTGGAACAGCCAGGTCTTACACTGTCTTCGGAAAGAGAGGAGGTCTGGAGCCAGATGAACATCTGTAGGGAGAGAGTTCCACAGCCATGGTGCAGCTACCAAGAACACCCCCCTCATCATCGCCACCCCAGGATACCCGGGGGACTCTGAGGGAGACATCCCTGGCCGACGGCAGAGGTTGGTCCAGGACCCAGGGGGTGAAGCAGTCTCCCAAGTACGTGGGGCCCAGGCCGTTTAGGGGTTTATATGTCAAAACCAACACTTTGAATCAAGCCTAGTACACTATAGGCAGCCAGTGGAGAGAACGAAGTGTAATGTGCTCTCGGTGACCCATCCCTGTCAGGAGACGGGCTACCGCATTCTGCACCAGTTGCAGTCTCCAGACCATGGTAGGCATTTGTGCACAGAAGGACTTGAAGCAGTTGTTCCTAATCATTTTGCTTTTTGACCCACTGATGTTGTAACCAAGAAATACAAATTATATTGTAACCATCAGGATCATGACATACACCCAGCTGGCACCAAAACCTATAATTTGTGTACCTCTAGCTTGAATAGTTCAACTGACAGGAAACTCCTGCTCAGAGGATTGACTGGAAGGGTTTTGCATAAGTAACCAAACATGCAGAGTGACAACAAATGCTGTAGGCTAATTCCTCAGGTTGTGCTTTCTGCTACAGTACCTTCCTTGTATTTAGTATCAGCAGCTCTACTTTGTGAGCATTACTTCAGGGTGCTACAAAAATCCAAAGTAAACACTTCTAATACTTAGATGAAATCATACATAGCCCCTGTTTTGAGGGAGGTATGCTAATGTAGGGAATAATCCTTTGTATAGCGGGACAAAATAAAGTAGAGCACCACACCCTGATCTATTCAAGGCACAAAAATCTCTTTTAAACTGATTACTCATGGTCACACTGTAATAAGAAACATAATGAACAGCTGTTAACTTTTGAAAGGGCACATCCACAAATTGTAAAAGACTTTTAGGCAGGCAGTGCATTATTAACTGTGCTGCCTAAGTCCCCCTCCTTAACAAGTGAAAAGATCAATTTTAATGCAAGGTGAGGGGGATGCAGAAGATGCAGAATTGGACATCCTTTGTCATTTCTGGTAGCCACAGCTCTGTTTCACCTCATTCCTCAAACAAGTTTGAACTACTTTCCACAACATTTCTTCCTCCCCAGTGGAGTCAACATGGAATTCACCCCATGCTGCTTTCCCGTATGGTTGTATATATCTCACAGGTTCCTTGCTGTGCACACCTGCTTCAGACAGCAGTCCCTTCCACCACCGTAGGGGAACCTGGCAAAGACCATATTCCATTTTGCTTCCCACACTGGGAGAAGGTTGTTTGTGGCTAATGGTTCATTCCTACTACAGTGGGATTGTGTTACAGTCCACCTTGCCTCAGGGCAGCTGTAATCCTTTATTGTTTATGTTACTACAATAAGATTTATGTCACCAAGAGCTATTGAGAAATACAGTCGAAATACAATTCTACTTTCCCACTAACCTTTTTTTTAAGGCACCAAAACCAAGTAAAAATAAAGGGCATTTTGATGTTCAGAGTGCTTTACAATTCTTATCTTGTTCAGCCTCACAGCAATCCTGTGAAGTAGGGCATTATACCCATTTTATGGAAGGGGAATGAGAGTGAGACATCAGATGTTTTTAGACCGACCCAGGGTCTGCTTCTGGAACACAGGATTTAAATAGAGGCCACTGCAGTCAGTCCATGCAGCGCCCTACCCCCACACCATAGAGCTGCAGGGGGATCACCTGTTGCTCTAGGCTTCTGCCCACAGCTCTATGGCTGTTGCCAGGGCAACCCCCAGTCAGAAGCAGAGCTGCAGTGCCCTGTCTGTGAGTAGACAGACCACTGGTCTGCCCCTGGCCAGTGCTCCAGGTTCAGGCATCCCTCTGCGCTCACAGTGCTCTGGGATGTTCCAGAGCACTGTGAGCTGAGCTGGTCTGCCTGCTCCACTCCTGCTCCGCCTCACCCCAGGGTGGCCTGCCTTAACACAGATGGGCCACCCAGTGGTGGGGTGGAACAGGTGTCTGTCTAATGGCACACATTGACTTGCTAAAAGCCACTGAGGGTGCATGATGCTAAGTCCACTTTAACACCACTTTAACATTTCTTAGGCATGTTGTGGGGCTGTATTGGTGCCCTATGTAACCCTGCAACATGCCTAAGGAATGTTAAAGCTGTGTTAAAGTGGAGTTAGCGAGTGTGCCAAGGGGCCATGATGGAGAGGGCCTTCTCGGTGGCCCCGGATCTCCCCTCGTCTCAGCGCTATTGTAAGACATGGCTGTTCTGCCTGGTTTTTGGGGGTGGGGGGAGGATGGGTAGGGGAGTGAAATGGGTTAGAGTGGTGGGTGGTTAGGGATTTTTATTCCTCTCTTTGTTTGTTTTTTAATATTTGATGTTGTGCGCCACCCAGAACTGTGGCAGGATGGGCAGGTTAGAAATGTGTGAAATAAATAAAGAAATGTTTTCATCCTGAGCGAATTCTTGGCTATGACAGAATATGAACCCTGTTCACATCCAAGCACCTTATCCTCAAAGCTACAAACACTCTCAAGATTCATACATGTTTACTCAAGCATGTTAGATCTAGAGGTTTTACCTCTTTCTCCCTCTTCTCAAATTTTGAATTGAGCACATAATAAGCACTCATTGAAATGAACATTCTTAAGTAAGCAACACACAGCAATGGAAGTTACATGATTGGTTGGTACCGCAAAGAAAAATGTAAACTGGTTTCGCCTCCAAACTGCAAGTTTATTTTGTGAGTGTAATCTCAGTCTGACTGTTTATCCCAACATTTATATCCATCTGCCGATATACATCTGCCGATTCTACTCCCGCTGCCTTGACTTCCTATCCTCCAACTCCCCCCTTGACCCCCTCCAATCTGGCTTCCGCCCCCTTCATTCTACTGAAACTGCTCTCGCTAAGATCACCAACGATCTTCTGGTGGCTAAATCTAAACGTCTCTATTCCATTCTTGTCCTCCTTGATCTCTCTGCTGCCTTCGATACTGTTGACCACTCACTCTTGCTGGATTCCCTTCACTCCCTTGGCTTTTGTGGCTCTGTCCATAACTGGTTCTCCTCCTACCTCTCTGACCGCTCCTTTAATGTGTCTCTCTCCAACTCCGCCTCCTCCTCCTTCCCCCTCTCAGTTGGTGTTCCTCAAGGCTCTGTTCTTGGCCCTCTCCTCTTCTCGATCTATACCTCATCCTTAGGCAAACTCATTGCCTCCCATGGCTTCCAATACCACCTCTATGCTGATGACACTCAACTCTATCTCTCTACTCCCTCTCTCTCTCCCTCTGTTCAAGCTCGTCTCATCAACTGTCTCTCTGACATCTCTACCTGGATGTCTCAACGTCAACTCAAACTCAACATGGCTAAAACTGAACTCCTTATCTTCCCCCCTCATCCTTCCTCTCCTTCCTCACTGTCAATAACTATTGATGGAGTCACCATCCTGCCTGTCCCCCAAGCCCGTAGCCTAGGCTTCATCTTTGACTCAGCCCTTTCTTTTAAACCCTACATTGACTCTGTTGCTAAATCCTGTCGCTTCTCCCTCCATAACATTGCTAAGATTCGCCCTTTTCTCTCTGTCTCGTCTGCCAAAACTCTTGTTCATGCTCTGGTCATCTCTCGCCTCGATTACTGTAACCTCCTTCTCACTGGCCTTCCCCGGTCTCACCTTTCTCCCCTCATCTCTGTCCAAAACTCTGCTGCCAGGGTCATCTACCTCGCCAGTCGCTTCGACCATGTGCAGCCCCTCCTCTCTTCGCTTCACTGGCTTCCCCTTCCTGAACGAATCCTGCACAAGCTCCTAGTCTTCACCTATAAAGCTCTTCACAACCTTGCTCCCCCCTACCTCTCTGCACTTATCGCCCTCCATACTCCAGCCCGTGCACTTCGCTCCTCCTCTGTCCCTTCTCTCACCCTTCCACGCCTTCCCTGCTCCCCTAAGCGCCTTCGTCCCTTCTCACTTGCTGCCCCCCATGCCTGGAACTCCCTCCCTGTCCACATCCGCCTTGCCCCCTCCCTTCATACCTTCAAATCTCTCCTTAAAACTCACCTCTTTCGCTCTGCTCTGTCTGACTCTTTATCCTGCTGAGCCACTATTCCTATACCTACGATCGGTTTACCCTTATCCTTGCAACATGGACCTGCCTGCTGTCATTCTCATCGTAACCAAGCCAAGTACGTGCACTTGAGACCTCGCATCTTCATGAATGTTAGACCCCTTGTCTCTCCCTCTGTTCCCCTTCCTAAGTCTCTCCCCCAGCTCCTGTCTCTCAGATTGTAAGCCCTAGGGGCAGGGACCGTGTCTATTTTATTACTTTGTAAAGTGCCAGGTACACTGCTGGCGCTATATAAATGTTTGTTAATAATAATAATAATAATACAGGGGCAATGTAGTGACTGTTTAGTACTGGCACAAGACTTGTCACCAGTGTGAGGCCAATTCACTAGGACTTACTAGGATTTGTATTGGCACAGATGGTTTGGACAGCAAAAGGACAGCACACTTTCACATGCCCCTGTTACAAAACAGCACACTGTAGCTTGTTATATATGCAGTCTTCTCTAGTTTGACAAAAGATCGTTTCTTGCAAAGAACTGCTTTAAAGAAAGCTTAAGAACTGCAGTTCAGTGAAGCTGAAAGCAAGCATACCATCTTGACTGCTTGGACTAAGTAAATTGATTGAATAATTCTAGAAGCAGAGGATTGCTGAACATAGAATTTATATTTGTTTACAACAGTATAAAAACACAAAGTGAATGTTGTGGGGAACCATTTTCAAAAAAACAAGGATGACTTCTTTACATAAGATCTCTCACGATGTGTTACCACTATCCTAGAAGAATGCATGAACCCCAGTACATAGAACATCGTTTTTAAAAGTAGACAACTACCTTGTACACACAATGCATTAATCCATTTTAAGTCATTCAGGTTTTTTTTTACTCTACCTAGAGTTATGTCATCTATCAAGGCAGAGATTCATGCTGTGTGAAGGTTTACAGGCAATATGCCATCCATGGCAATTTTTAGAGATTCTTCTTGACTGTTCCTTGGCAGCTTTAGAAGCAACTGATTCATCTCTTCATCACTGCATAATAATGTAAACCAGCATTTAACTTTTACCTCATTTTTAATTAGTAGCTTAGATTTAGAAATACTTTTGTAGATAATGTCAAATTCTTGCTAACTGTAGCACTTAGGGTGGTCAACACTTTCCCCATGCAATGTGCATAAAAAGCCCTTTCCCACCAATCTTGCAAAGTGTTATAGACCAAATTAGATGCTTGGGCCAATTTACACTGATAATCTGGCCCGCTTTAAACGGCATCTTTTTACTGTTGTCTTCATTCCTTCAGCCTTCCCAGTTATGATTTCCTGGATCTGGAGGATCTAGAAAGGGAACAAACATTTACACAAGAAACAAATATTTCAACTGCATAGAGCAACTACATCTTGTTCTGAAATGAACCAAAGAAAGTTTTATAATAATAAAAAAATTTATTAGCGTAACTTAGTTATTGCTGACTTGCGCCCCAGACACAGTAAAACATTTAAACAGACAAAACAAAACCGTACAGCTGAAGATTCCTTCTCTTCTTATACACAGCAGATAGACATCCTACCAACAGGTGCCCCCCAGCTAAACTAGGCCAAGAGATCCATAGAATCAGAAATAGGTTGGAAAGTAAGGAACTTTTTCTGAGCCAACATGGCCTGGCACAGAAAACAACCCAAGTTCCTAATAACCTGGGGGTTCGGACTCCTTAGCAAATACTCCAGGCTAGCAGCCTCGGACCACCCTACTAATTTATCCAGGATATCAGCCAAATACTTCCCCCTGGGTGCATCGTAGAGGTGACAAGAAATCACAACATGGCTCACTGTCTCCACGGTTTGATTGTCAAATGGGCACAATCAGTCAGAAAACGGGATTCCCTCTAACCGCCCCTCGTAAACTTGCATGGGTAACGCATTGACCCGTGCCCTAAAGGTCAATTGCTTCCCCCTGATGGATTGTTGTACTTCTAGATAGGGTGCCACAGACTCACCCTCCGGCATCCATAAGCAGTATGATCGCATGTGGGGAGAGTGGGCAATCATAGCCACCTCATTTTGTCTTTCTATATCAGTTACCCTAAGGCTAATTTCTTTCCAGGCCACCGCCTGGGATTTGCCCTCGAAGTAGGCCACTGGAAGCCCTATTTGGGCCAGATACTTTCCCACCCAAGCTTGCCAGGGGCTCACAAACGAGTCTTCCCTGATATTTTGCAGGAGGGCTGGACACTGTCCCAGCCACATCTTGCACCAGAATTTAAGTGCTCTTAGTACTACATCAGTATACCAACTATGCTGTCCCAGTTCAATTCTAAGGGCAGCAAATGGGGTACCTCTTGGGCTTGCCAGGAGTGCCTGTAAAAACCTGGCCTGGGTGCTATTTAGCTTTTTAGAACAATCTGGGGCCCAAATTTCAGCTCCATACAAATTTTGAGCCCTCACTTTACTGTTGAAAGTCCTTAATGCTGGTTTTATTGCCTGCCTTCCCAGCTTAACGAAAAACTGAAAGATATTCTGGGCGGCTTTTTTTGCCCCGGCTTCCGCTCGTCGTATATGCTCCCCCCACCGGCCTGCCTTATGGAAAACCAGTCCCAGATATTTGAAGCTATTCACCTGTTCAATTACCTGCCCTTCTAGGAGCCAAGTATACAGATGCCGTTTGGTTGAAAAGACCATTACCTTTGATTTGGAGGAATTGATGGTCAATTTATTTAACTTGCAAAACACCCTGAAGGCCTCCATCTGCCTGATCAAACCGATACGGGTTTGTGACAACAAGGCCACATCATCCGCGTACAAAAGCGCCCCCACTGCTCTTGTGACCACCTTGGTGGGAAAAAATCTCCACTCGGCCATGAGTGCTGCAATCCCGTTAATATAGATATTAAATAGGGTCAGCACTATCACACAACCCTGCGGGACCCCAGCCCGCACCCGTATTGAGGGTGTTAGATGCCCTTGAGAGCTGAAGCGAATTCTAACTGATGCATCCGCATATCGGGATACCAGCAGTGACAGTAACCTTCTGTCTATATGCAGTTCCAACAGCTTCTTCCAGAGGGTAGGCCTATCCACCGAGTCAAAAGCCGCCCTTAGGTCAAAAAAGGCGACATATAATGCCCTGCGTCCATGGACATACTTGGCAATGAGATGGTGCAACATAAAGCATAACTCGGTGGTAGACCTACCCTCCTGGAATCCTGCTTGCTCCGGAGCCAGGATCTTCTCTTCCTGCACCCATTTGCCCAATCTATCTGATAATAGGCGCCCATATAATTTGGCCACTGCACTCAACAAGCTAACCGGTCTGTAATTAGCCGGTGACTGTCTGGTGCCATTTTTAAAGATAGGTATTATCACAGCCCTACTCCAACCTTTAGGGATCTTCCCTGAGCTATTGATGGCCGTGAATAAGGAGGTTAGAGCAGGGTACCACCAATCCCTTTGCTCCTTGATGAACTCTACCCATATCAGATCGATCCCTGGTGCTTTATTGTTCTTGCATTTTTCGACCACCCTTTCTATATCAAGCTCCGTAACCGGTAACCAATCCGGGGTATCTTGTAGGGAATAAATCTCCTCCCCCAACTGGGGCTCCCCTCCTCCTACTCCGTACATCTGCTCAAAATGCCTCACCCATTCATGGGGGGAGATTGAGAATAAGGGCGCTTTCCGCTCTCTCCCGATAGAGGCGTTAACCAAATGCCAATATCGTCTAAGATCATGCCCTTCGGCTGCTTCTAACAAACTGGTCCATTTGTCGATAGCATATTTCTGCTTTTTCTCGCAGATTAGCTTCCTATAGCTCATTCTTAGCTGGGCATATTCTGGCGGTGGCCTGGGCAAATGGGCCTTCCTGTACTCCTTGTACATAGATTTTAACTGCACCTTAGCCCTCCAGCATTCACTGTCAAACCATGGTTTCCCAATGCCCAACCTAGCCTTAGGCTCATCGTGGGAACATGGTCTAATATGCTCCTGTAACCGGGCTCCCAACTGATCATAGATCTCCACTACCCTATTTGGGTCTGTCGCTGCAACTAATTCTGCTCTGTGTACAGCTACTTCCGTTGTCCCTAGAAATATTGCCAATGATGCGGCCATGACCTCATCCCATTTCCCTGACCTATGGATTTCTGGGAGAATCTCATTTCCAGGGTTGTGCTGGGGCTCCTGTCCCAGACCCTTGCCTGGATCAGTTCCCTCACCTCCCACCAGTAAAGTCAATACTAGTGGTAAGTGGTCTCCCAGTATCCTATCCCTGACCCTAAAATCTATGATATCCGCAATTACTGGACCGGAGACTGTGATGTAGTCGACCACACTGCAGCCTGCAGCCCCAAAATAAGTAAACTCCCCTTCCAAGTCATTTGCGGCAGTCCCATTTAGAATGTATATGTTTCTCTCATGAATCAGCTTCCCTAGCTGTATGCCTGCCGAATTAATCCGCTGGTCCTTTGACCTCCTTGAATTGAGTCTACCTGTTAGGGGATAATCGGGACACTGACAATAGGGCTCCAATGCATGATCACTCGGCCCCAGACGGGCATTGAAATCCCCTGTCAAAATAACCATCCCTCCCGGATATTGGTTTTCTAGCTTATTCAATAACTCATGCAACCTAGTCCACATAGATGGATTATATGATCCTGCATTAATTGGGGGTACATATACTACTGTCACCACCAGGGTATGACTGACCAATTTCACTATTGCCCCCAACGCTACTGGGGGGGCTGATATCTCTATTATTTCCCTAGGCTTTAGTTTATCAGCGACCAGGCATCCCACTCCCCCACACGGGCGGCCCTTTGTCTTGAAGTTAACCACAGGGATACTGATCGCCTTATATCCTTCCATCTTCAGAGGGGGAAAGCATTATATTAAAGAGGAATCATGTACTTCCAGCTGTATGAAATTGTCAAGACTAAAAGACTTTGTTTGCAATTGTTGACAGTGGGTAATTTCAGACGTGACGATACCACGGTCAACCACAGTGAACCACAGTCAATCCCGCGGTGCGGCCAAAGAGCCCTGAATGTCTGATCAGCGGAATCCAGATGTTCACCACGGCCAAAGCCAACTACGCTTCTGGAGGTCAGGATGGGACCATCCCCGGAAGCGTGCTGAAAGTGATTCCCACTGGGAAACCGCCAAACCACCAGGCAGAATCATAACGAATGATCTCCAACAGTGGTGAGAGCACGCAGCATCGCTGTCAGGCAATGCGCAACACATAGACCGGGGAGGGAGATTTAAAGGGCACACAGCAGCAGGGGAACATGGCGGAATGGAGAAAGATGGAAGGGAGAGGAGAGCGGAGGATGAGCGAGGCAGGGGGGAAAGGGGGAGGGGGCACTGTGGACAATATACATGAGGTGTAGCTACAACAACAGTTTTATTGTCCGCTTCAGGGTAACAGGAAGGGGGCAGGGGTTCAGATCGCCTGCCGTCTGGTGTGCACCTCCAGATGGCGCCCCTCCCCTGGGTGCACCTGGACTCCTGTTCTGGAGGCTCATGCCTCAAGCCCGCATGCGCCCATCAGTGCGGTCTGCAGCTGGTTGTCTGTTGTCATCACATCCCTGCTATCAGTGCTTGCTGGACATTCTGTGCGCTCGGTTCCTGCAGCTGTGCTGAGTCCACTCCCCACGCATCACTTGCTAGCCATGCCTTGTTGCGGCCTGCGGCCTTATCGCATGTCCTTGGAGCTCCCCTGCTTCCCTTCCCAGCCCACATGGTATCATGGGGCCCCTCTTTCCTTGCTGCTCAGACCCTCTGCCCACTGGACCATGGCCAACAGTGCTGCCATGGGGCTCCCGCACCCCGGATCACCTGGCACCCCCCCATATATGGACCTTCTAGGAGACCATGGCCCTATGTGACCTGTGGCATGCCCCGGCTGTACAACTGCTCCAGTGCTGCCCGAATACCCTCTCTGGTGCCTATGTGAGTCTGAGCTCAAGGCTTCGCTACTTTGGCTATGAAGCCGGTGCTCGCGATTGCCAGCTCCATGCAGAGTGGCTGGGCCTCTGTCCCTTTCCTGATGGGCGCATTCCAGAGATGAGGTGCTCGCATGTGGCGTGGTCCGCAGCAGAGATGGTGTCTGCCCTCTTGATGTGTAGCCTGGTCAGGTTCACAACCTGTCTGAAGGAGGGGGCCCTGCCCTGGCCATTTCCTTCTTCGGCTGTATCCACGGGGAAAGTGGCTACCAGCAGTCGCATGGGGCAGCGTATTACAACATGTTGGAGCTTGGGCACCTGCCATGGCCCCCTGCAGCTGACTATACCTTGTCGGGACCCACCGGACCGGAGCTGGCAGCGCTGACTGATGTGTGGTCCCATGCTGATGTTCAGGAGGGGCTCGCCAGGCCGGATAAATTTGAGGCCTACTGCCTCATTGTCCACCACATGGCAGGCTGGGCTATGGCCAAGGCATGCTTCAGTGGCCCCACTACATGCATCTGCTGGGCCAGTCGGTCCCAGCCCCCTTCGTGACCCCCTGCAGCTGGCTGTGAGGCCCCCTGTGTCTTCAGTGTCATGGATGTCAGCCCCACCGTGCGCTCCCAACACCTCCCTGCCAGCTTGGGGCACTGGCCACTCACTCTGTGTCATTCCGGCCTCGCGGCTGTTCTGTCTGGTTCACTTGCCTCCATTCCACTCACCACTGTCGCTGTGCCCCCTCCATGGTCACCCCCTGTCCTTCGCTGCCTGTGATGTTCCTCTCTATGCCCGGGCCCCCCTTTGACTGGTTCCTGCTGCCTGACACTGCTACTGGCTTTCCCCATGGTGTATTCCTCCCTTGCACGGCCACCCGGTCACCTGTGTCTATGCCCGGCCCCTACCCTCGCCCCCTGGGTGCCTCTGTGACTGTGCGGGACTTGGGGCCCCTGGACAGCGCCTCCCGGCTTCCTCGGGGGGGGGTGCATGTGCTTCCTGCAGGCTCCTGCTCGCCTCCATCCCCAGCCATGCTTCTGCATCAGTGAGGGGGATCCATGCTGTCTGGACCTGCCTATGACTGCTCTGGTGACTTCCCTGGCTTGTTTGCCCTCCCCCTGTGACCCTGCTCCATCCCTGTGGGGACCCCTGTGACTTGGGCTGTCTGTGTTGCTGTTGGGTGGACCCGTGTAGCCTGTGCTGTCAGTGGGGTTCTGGGTGCCTTTCACCGTGTCCTGGACTGTTCCCATCCCCTCCCCTTCCTTGGCCCGGGGCTCCCCCCCCTCGGTGTCTGTGGTGCTGTGTGTGTTGACCTTCCCGGTGTGCTCAACACCTTGCTTCCTGTCCCGTTCGTGTGTGTTTGCACCCGGGCGTGTGTGTGTGCTTTGTGTTCTGCGGTGTCTTTGGCTTCCCTGTGCCTGTTGTGTGTGCTGCCTCTGCAGCTCTTCTCCCTCCTCCCCCTCCCTTCACATTTCCCTTCTGTGGGCGTTGCCTTTTGGCGCTTTTGGCTTCGTTTGCCCTCAGTCAGCTATGTCTGCCTCCTGCCCCGCCCCCGTGTTTTCTGGGTTTCTGACCACGGTCTGGAATTGGCGTAATGTCTGTTGTGCTGCCCAGGGCCATGGTCTAGCGACCATCTGTTTCCTTGCCATGGTCCCACTCCTGTCACATTTGTTAGGGGCTTTCCTGGACCACGGGAGGGGGTTAACCGGCTCGCCACGGTTGGAAATCTACTGTGGTGACCCGGGAGCGCGTAACGTCTGAAATTACCCTGCATCATTCATGGAATGGATCCCTGCAGGGTGAGGCCCTAGGTTGCCATTTTAATTATAGAGTATTGAGAGTGACTCTACAGTTAAGGCAGCTTGCAAGCTCCATTAAAAGCATGAAAATTCTATTCCTTAAAAATCAGGACCATTTATCCTCTCTGTCAAATTCAGTAGAGAGGATTGTTTGGGTGAGGGGTAGAGGCTGTTGTCCAGATTTTGGGGTAATCACATGTAAAACAAATAGTTACAGTCATTTGAAAATCCGAGGCAGAATTGATTTTACTTCTAGTTATTTATCATCTCTTTGACCATTTCAAAGTGGAGTTTAATAAAAGTATTTTGAGCTGTAGTAGTGTCAAAATTCAAGGGGGCATCCTTATTAGGGATGTGCGAACAGAACCGAGTTCGGAAATTCAGTTCGGTTCGGTTCACAAATCGAGTTCGATTTGGAAGTTCTGTTCGGTCAACCAAACTAGTCGAGTTCGGTCAAATTCCAAACTTCCAAACCAAGTTCGTACATTCAAAACCGGTGTTTTAAGCTGTTTTTGGCCATCCAAACTGGTTCGGAATCGACTGAACAGTTTGGTCGAGTTCGGTTTGGAAGTTTGGTTCGGTCGACTGAACTAGTTGAGTTCGGTCCGAACTTCTGAACCGCATTTGCACATCCCTAAATCCCTAAGAATCCTTTTTTTAAAAGGAAAAGAAAATCTGTCTTGTAGTTCTAAAGTTACAAGGTTTCCATGTTGCCCAGTGGAGCAAAAATAACATCCTTAATAGACCTCTTGAGGTTTTGCATGGCTGACAATTCTATTTGTTATAAAATTAAGATGATTTATCCTTTCTTTGTGCAATTTGGTATGGAGGATCACGTGGATGCAGTGTTTTTGATTTTCAAATGTCAGAAAAATTGGTTGAGAAACGGATAAGTTATACGACTTAGCGGTCTTAATCCTTGAATGGGACACAGTATTCTTGGATGTTTTCTGGACAGTATAAACATGGGCGCTATGTCTTACTGTTCAAGGTCTGTGGTGTCACAATGGTGTTGAAGTTAAGGTATCAGCCTTAACTTTGAATTTCCTTGCTTTTTGGATTATGGTTCTATGTGTACGAACCTTAACTGTGTTGTTAAACCGTAGGTTTGTTGTTAGGGAATTTGTAATATTTTTGCTTAGCACAAGCGACTATCACAAAATGTCATATCATTTGGAGGTTTTAGGTTGTTTTAATTGTATTTTAGTTGTCTATTTTAATATGTATTTTTAAATGTTAGCCACCCCAAGATGCTTTTAGCGGGGGGAGGGGGGCATAAAAATTGTATTAATAAATAAATAAATGTAGACAAACCAGGAAATTAATGGATGAAAACTGCTTCTCCTAAGAAACAAAATTTCACCGTGTCTTCTGAATATATGAGAAACTTCTTACCACAGCATTCAACTATATTTTGTGTGAATTTCTATGAAAAAATGGTCACTTCTCAAAGTAAATAATATATATTCATTCTCACACATGCATTCACTCATGCACATGCTCATTCTCTCTCTCGCTCTCTCTCTCACACACACACACTCACACACACACACACCACAGACCATCCACACACACACTGACCTCATCCATTCTCTCATCTCTCACACACACTTATTCATTCTCCCACACATTCAGTCACAAACATGCATTCATTCTCACATGCACATTCAAATCGCACATATTAATTCTCTCTCACACACGCTCTCACCTCACACATACACACACATTCAAACACTCATGCACACATTCTCACACAATCTCCACACATCCTCAAAGACACACTTGACTCAAACACTAAAACACACACACACAAGCAGTGAAAACATGAAGTAGAGGCACCTCAGCCTCCTGCTGCTGCTGCAGGCTACTGGCTGTTCAAAGGCCTCACCAGCAGTCCACGCACATCACTGTGTGCACACACACTGGGGCCAGGGCCACCGTTTCTGTCAAGCATGCTCGGTCAACATTTCACAGAATACCAGACTAGGAGGAGAAACAGCTGGACCCAGCATGTTCATGTGAGTGGAGGCAGTAGAAGCAGCAGGAGTCTGGACTCACCCTTTGAAACTGACACTGATTGTGGAGGCAGTTTATTGCAGTATGGGCAGGTAGGTGAGCACAGTGCCGGTCAGCAGCAGGCTGTGGGCAGGTGAGCACTGAGTGGCGGGGGGTGAGTGGGAGGAGGTGACACTAGTGCCTTCCCTCCCACCCCCCACCCAGGCCAGACTGCTGCTGCTGGAGGAGGCTCAAGAACGCAACCAGTGTTCAGGTGCAGAGACAGTGTGGGGGGGCCCCCCTGCGAGCGGGGCCTGGGGCAGTCACCAACCCTGACTCCCACATATACAGATTCAGACACTCTCACTCATATGCCTCTTTTTCACACACTCACCTAGGCTTGGGAAGGAATGGTCAACTCGTCTGCACCTCCACCACTCAATTCTGCTTCAAAGGCCCTGTGCCACTGCTGCGTGTGTGCATGCTGGGACCGGGCAGCCATTTTCCTAGTCTAGCATGCTGGGAAATGTAGTCCTGAATGCTAAATTAGGAAGAGAGAGACAGTGGTATCAGGAGGAATGGGTGCCCTGAGGCCAGCTCCCAGCTGAGCCTGAAAGGAGAGCAGCACAGTCCCCTTAGGCAGGAATCCTGCCACGGTCCTGTGAATGTTGGAGGAACCAGCTCAGGAATGCAGCAGAAGCCCAGTCAGGCAGCTTGGACAGGAGCCTCGCCTCCTTCTTGTTCCTGCACACAGGACCTGGGCAGAACCTGGAGCCCGGGAAGCCCAAGGAAAACAGCACAGCATTGGCCCAGGCTGCACAGATTCCCTGCCCCGGGGCTCTCTGAAAAGTATGACTGAGCAGGTGGGTGGCAGGCAAGCAGGAGGGGTCCTGGTATCCATTCTCCCCCTCCGTTTTGCTTCCGCAGCACTGACCAAGTGGGCTACCAAGCAGGCTATAGTTAGTAAAAAACAGGGGGAGGGGGGACGATATCAGTTCCTCCCCCCCCTCCCTTTCTGCTACCATGGTGCTGGGCAGGCTAGCTAGTGAGCAGGCAGAAGTGGGACACTGGCATGACTCAGCTTTTATGGGTTCAGCTTTTGTAAACCACGCATGCATGACATAAGAGAATTCCCCATTGAGAGTAACAATGTCTTCAAATATCCATAACTTTTGATTAAAAGTTTGGATTTTTTTTTAAAGTTGCTCTAGCAATTAGTCTCCACACTGTGCTTGAATTTTCAAGCATTGTAGAGTCGTGCAAGAGTGCTTAACAAATGTACAATCTTCTGCAAAAGTTTGGAAAACCAGGAATAGCAGTGCCTGAAAACTGCCACATTAAGTATTGGAGGAGAAGGAACGAGAGCTCTGTCTCACCTTAACTATAGAGGTGCTACCGTGCCTCTATAAATTCAGTTGTGAACTCTGAATGAGGGTCCCTTTTGATCCTGGTCAGAGTTGTTAATCCTGAGTAGGGCTGGAGGTTACAGACTAGGGTGTTCAGAGGAATGACAGCTCCTCTGTGTACTCTAGGTCAGACCAGCAGGGTTTAAAAGTCTCCCATGTCATTTTGTAAATCGATCAACCCTGCTCTCTTCTCTGTCACCTTAGGACAGAGCATTTCTAAGGTTGGAATGGTGGGGCACTGGGAGGCAGGACTTCTGGGTTCTCTAGGAGGGGTGGGGGTAGTGGCTTGTATTGGGGGGAACACGTTGGAGAGTGGGTTGGAAGGCAGAACTCTTGGGATCTCTGGGAGAGGAGTGGGGGAGAGTGGTAGGTTGGAGGGTGGGGCTGGGAGCCAGGGCTCATGGGTTGTCTCAGAGAGGAGTGGGGATAGTGGGTTAGAGCAGCGGTCCTGGGAGCCATATCTCCTCAGTTCTCTTGGAGGTGAGGGGAGCTGTTGGGCGGGGGAGACAGTTCAAGGGTTGGGAGCAAGGACTCCTGAGTTTTCTGGGAGAGGAGTGGGAACTACTGGGTTAGAGGAGGAGGGCTGGGAGCCAGGGCCCCTAGGTTCTCTCAGAGGGGAGTAGGGGCTAGTAGGCTAGGGCAGAAGATATCAGGGAGCTAGGACTCCTGGGTTTTCTGGGAGGAGGGTGGGGCTAGTAGCTTAGAGCAGGAGTAGCTGGGAGCCAGGACTCCTGGGTTTGGGGGGGTAGTTGGTTACAGCACGGGGCCTGGGTGCTAGGTGTCAGGGCGTGCTCTGCTCACCACCGTTAGTAGCGAGCTTTCCCACAGGCTGGGAGCGCCACTGCCGTCGGTGCGAGGGGGGTGGAGCTACTCCTCGCGCTGACGTGTCCTCTGGACCCCGCCCGTCCCTCTGGCATGCAGAGCACAGCGCAGGACTCCGTGGCGGGTTGGGGCCCCGCCCGGAGCACACCGGTCCCAAATCAGGCAGAGGGCTATAAATAGAACCGGCAGGGCCATGAGCCGCCGCCGGTAATCATTTCTGAGAGACTGGCCCCCCATTTGTCTGGATAAATCTGTTATAGTCTATGGAGTGAAAGAATTGTGAGTCTGAGCCTTCCTTGCGTTTATTCCACTTTTTCCCCAGAGTCAGTGGTGAGTGAGTGTGTCTTGTACCAGTATTGTCTTGTTAGTGTTGTATGATAGCAAGGTGGGATCCTGGTGTAAGGGTTCCCCTGTCCCTCCTTCCTTTTGCCTCCTAGTTCCCTGTGTTCCTTGCTGCAAATCCTTACCCTTGAGTACAAGCCCTATCCTCCACCCGCTTGTGATATCCCTCACCCCTTCCTACCCCATTACCCCCTACCCTGGGGATTCCCCTTCCCTTCCCCCCTTTCTTCCCTTCCCTTTTCTCCACACACGCAGTGCCCTGGGTCCAGTAAAATTCCCCGAGTGTTTGATCTGGAAGTATTGTGTTGTCCCTGTCCTTGGGGCGAGTGGCTTCCTCTCTCTAACAGTCCCAATGATGATACGGGTTGCTCTCTGAACCAGAGAGAAAGCCCACACTCTATCCTGAGGGACATCTTAACC
>QEPC01003057.1:141742-183850 GCA_003113815.1 Sphenodon punctatus | reverse complement strand
CGCTGGACGGAGCAGCTACTGCTGCTATCACTGGTAAGGCAATTCCTTTTCTAAAAGGGAGGGGGGGAGTCAAGCAAGCCCCGGCAGCTGGGGAGGGGAAACCCCGGCAGCTGGGAAGCCCTGAGGGTTTGACCAGTGCGGGGGGAGGAGGCAAGCCAAGCCCCCCCCCTCCCCGCATGGTAAATCGCACTGAGGCGCAGAATTGGGCCCTGACTCCCATGGAATTTAAAAAAAAATTCCGCGGAATAATTGGGGCCTTGATCTTAACCCTTAAGGGGAAACCCACGAAGAGAGGGAGTTGCCCTGTGTCTATTTGTGTGTGTTTGTTGGTGTTGGGGATATTCTTGGTCCCTGCCATCCCTTCCCCTCTCCATTCCTCCCTCTTCCCCTCTATCCCCATGACACTAGGACTCCTGGGTTCTTTGGGAGAGGAATGATGGCTAGTGGATTCAAGCAGGGGGGGCTTCATCTTCTCCACACATCTCAAGCTCTGCAGAGCTCCTCAGAGTAACTTTGAACTATAATTGTGGTCAGTGATGACCCCCATAAGCTTCATGAATAAAGACAGCACAGCTGGCAGATTTTTGATTCTTGGGATAAAACTGTGAGCATTTCAAATCCTGAGATTTGAGTACGTCTGCTGATTTTAGAAAGGCTGGAATTGTGATTCTTGGAGTAAAATTGTATGGCTTTGAAATCCTGAAATTTCACTGTTAGGTGCTAATCAGACTCAGGTTGGTAGTGCAGCAGCAGGGGCAATTTAGTGCATTCCACTTCCAAAAAAAGAAGGAAATTCTTTACTCAAAAAACCCCTTTGGTTTAAGAGAGAAGTTAAGGCTCTTTCAAATTCAATCATACCCCCAAAAGCATGGAAATTTTAAGTTAAGGCTCCCAACTTCACTTGAACACCATGTAAGCAGTAAAGACCTTGTACAGTCTCGCATATTGTGCTCACGTAAAACTTTGGCTCCAGGCACCCACATTTTCCCTTGGTCTTTCAGCCCCAATCCTCTTCAGGTTGGGGGCAACATTGAAGCTGGGGACAGGAGAGGGGTCAGCTTGCTTAGCCTCCTTAACCCTCTCCTTAGTGCAACTGCTTTCATTTGGGTTGTGGAGAATGGGACAGCCAAGCACTGGGATGTGTGTGAGTGTGAGGGACAGAAAAAATGAATAAATTACATGAGCAAAAAAACCTGCAGTTTAAGAGCCTAGTTAAGGCAGTATTCCAAATTATACTCAAACTCTAACATGACAGTAAATTGTATGATAAGGCAATTTAAAAAAAAAATTACTGCTTAACTGAAATTACACTGCATACATTCCTCATCACATATAAGTATCGTTCCGTCACCATACCACACATATGTAGTTTAATTTCAGTTGTCATAATTTTTTTTTAATTGCTTTAACGTACAATTTATTATTATTATTATAAACATTTATATAGCGTCGGTCATGTACCTGTCGCTGTCGCTGTACAGAGCATAGACATAGACGCGGTCCTTGCCTGTGGCTTACAATCTAAAAGACAAGGAGGGGGAGACAGGGAGAGGGGACAGTGGGAGAGAGGGGAGAAGACAAACAAACATTCAGGTGGATGCAAAGTCTCAGGTGCTTGTGCTTGGCTTGGTTACAATCAGGTTGGCTGCAGCAGTCTGCAGAGGAGGGCAGACAGTAAGTATATGGGAATGACTAGCAGGCATTGGGAAAGGCGGCGAGGAAAAAATGGGACTTGAGGAGGGATTTGAAGGAGCGGAGGGAGGGGACAAGGCAGATGTGGGCAGGGAGGGAGTTCCAGGCATGAGGGGCAGCAAGGGAGAAGGGTCAAAGGTGGTTAGGTGAGCAGGACAAATGAGGGAGAGTGAGGGAGGGGACAGAGGAGGAGCGGAGAGCGCGTGCAGGCGTGCATAGGGAGATTAGGTCCGAGAGGTAAGGGGGAGCTTGGTCGTGGAGTGTTTTGAATGTGAATACCAGGAGTTTAAAGAGGATATGTTCAGGAAGGGGGAGCCAGTGAAGAGAGAAGAGGAGAGGCTGCACATTTACTGTCATGTTCAAGTTTGAGTATAATTTGGAATACCGCCTTAACTAGGTTCTTAAACCACAGGTTTTTTGCTCATGTAATTTCCCTTTCTGTTGAAACTTACGTTTATTATAAGAATATAGAGCTGCTATTGCAGCTCTATAATTGTCACACACACACACACACATGCTCT
The DNA here is from genome assembly GCA_003113815.1 of Sphenodon punctatus. NCBI lineage: Eukaryota > Metazoa > Chordata > Lepidosauria > Sphenodontia > Sphenodontidae > Sphenodon > Sphenodon punctatus. Next base: position 181,637 of record QEPC01003057.1, on the reverse strand, counting down.
CATCACTCACATATTCATTCAAATTTATCAATTACACACACACACACAGTCACACATACTACACAGGCCCTTTTCACACAAGATGCTCCCCCCTCCCCCCGCACATGTAGATCCGCTGCATTAGCCCGTCCCTGTTAGGAGATGGGCCGCCACATTCTGCACTAGCTGCAACCTCCAATCCAGCGTCAAGGGAAGCCCCATGTAGAGTGCGTTACGGTAGTCCAGCCTCGAGATGATGAAGGCGCGGCCGGAGGCTCCACCCCCGGTGGCAGCGTCAGATCGGGGAACGAAATTCCAGGGCCCAGTCACGCCCCCTGCTCTTGCGCAGCGCAGCCCTGATGACCAGACAGCACACTGGGGAGGGGGGGGTGATGATGGGTGCCCACCAACCCACACCACTGACTTGCCCCCAATGGATGCCGCTGGTCAGTCTCCTTATGACTTGTTCAGGATGGGGCAGCTCCAGGTGGTCACAGGAGGCTCCAGTCTCCTCCTGTTCAGCTCTGCACTGCATGAGCCCAGGTCTCAGACTCCCAGGACCCCAGGGTGGCAGGTTGGTTCTTTGCTTTTCTGTGCGCTCTGCTGCCTCTTGCTTCCCAAAACTTCAGCAGACCGGAGACAGCAGAAGCCCAGCTGGAGAAATGGTGGGGACTGGGATGGAGAGAGACAGTGTCAGCCTGGGAGCCTGCCACTCTTCTTCCGGTGCATTCATTTAAATTACCCATCACGTTACCGGCCTGCCCCTTGCAGAGTTTTTTTACCCTTAAAGAGAGACCATTGTGTAAAAGTTTTCATGTAACAACCAAGCACTATTTTTCACTTCAAAAGCACTAGCACGTATTAGGCAGTCCCCTTCAACTGTAGAAGTCATTATATCAAAGTTACATGAGGAAGGAAAGCTGCAATACTGATCAATACATTTGGTGGCCTATTGGAAGTGCTTGCTGTACAAAGTCCCATTGAACAGCATAGGCACTGTCCAAGGAAACTTTGCAACTGCCTTAACTGTGGAACCACTACCATGGCTCTATAATATGGGAAGTAGGTTGATCAATACTGGATGTGTACAGGGAGATAAGACTGGAGGCAGTTGGGCAGTGGAGAAAGTGTGTATATGGGCAGGGGCCAGCAATGTACCAGGGGAGTGTTTATGGGCAGACAAACCTGAGCGATGGGCCATGTGTATGCCTAGATAAGGCTGGGGGGCGACCAGTGGTGGGAGCAGTGTTTGTAGGGTGAGGGGGCACATATGTGCTGGGGAGGTGTATATGAGGAGAAGGCTGTTAGATGGATGATGTTTATTCAGGGACAAGTCTGGGGCGCAGAGGTAGGGTGGGGGAGAAGTGTATGTATGCTTTTTCTATGTGCTTTACTTTGGGTGGGTGTCACCAGGAGGGGGGAAACACTCACTCGTCGGGAAGGGGAAAGCACTCGTTACCAAGGCGTGCCCTGACCATGGGGGTTGCTGTGGAGACTTCAAATGCTCGTCAGGATAGAGTAATGGCCTTACCTCTCAAGGAGAGAACGAGCCTCTATCATCATAGGGCGCCAGAGGTTCAGGAACACCAAATTATAGATATTGCATTAGACCCCTCAGTGCTCCATTGCTAGCTTCCCTACAGGGAGGGCTAACAATGATTTAGGGCTCCACAGCCAGCCATGAGTGCCATAGCCCTATCCCTTCTAAGAAGAAGGTCTCAGAGGATTTCAGCTTGACAAACAACCATTTTGGATTGGCCAGACAACCTTTTTCTCACCTGAGATTGGCCATGAATGCTGAAGGGGAAGAAGTGAGGGATGCTCCTGGGACTTATGCCAGGTTCCTGCAGCTGAACTGTTTTTGGTTTTTGCATAGAGTGCTGTAGTGAAAGATTGCAGAAGACCTATGTACACCAGTGGAACCATTTAGAAACCCTTATGTCTTATTCAGCCTACTCTTGCTTCTGAATCCATTTTGTTTGTCATGAGCTATACACATGCCTTTTTGGCAGCCTAAGTTGTATTCCATCCCATAATAATTCCATCCCATAATAATTGTTGTGCAGAATACCAAGGCCGGCTAGAACTGTAATGTTTTGGGAAGATCCCTTATCAGCAGTTGAGCCTGATATCAGGAGAAAGGTTTCTTAATTTGGAATTGGATGACTCCGGCCAGGAGGAGGAACATCTGCAATAGTTAATTGTACACATGCGCAGTGTTTGCATAATGAGTGTGTAACATTAGAATAGTATAAGACAGAGCAGCCGGGGACCCAAGTTGGAACAACAAGCTGGGAAACGAAAACATCTAAATTTGCCCTTTCCCTGTGGACCAGGGTTGAATTGGCTCCCCAGATAGAGCTGTTCCTCTGGCTTACAAAGGACAGCTTTCAATCCACCTGGAGAGGCAAGATGAAGGAGAGAATTGCCTATTTGGGCTTCTCAACAGATTACTTTGCCTCCAAAGGTGGTGGGGTGGCCAAAACCGAACTCATCATAAGAACGAAGGATGTAGCCCGGCAAGAAGATATTGCCCAGATTAGGAAACTACATTCTTTGGGTAATTACCTGGAGCTATTGCCCGCCTAGGGGGATATGGCCTATTACTTGAAGCTAGACTTTCCCTCTGCTCTTGGACGGAGCCTATTTAAGGCTCGTCTAAATGTCTTTCCATCTAAGGTATTTGAGGAACGTATGGCGAAAATACCTATGGAAGAATGTCTTTGCCCATTCGATTATGAGCAGATTGAGACTTTGGCTCATATTATGTTTGAATGTAATCTGTACGCAAACCTAAGACAGCAATTGCTGCAACCTTATTTAGATAAATACCCAGGACGAACTACTTCGGAGTTGCCCAGATTACAATGTTAACTAAGGATCGGGGTTTTCTGGAGAAGATAGCTCAACTTCTGTGCAAAGCTGCTGCTTTCCTGGACTTTCAGGGCATCATTACTTGCTGAATATAGAGAATATGGCTATATTTATACATGTAGCTCCTGGGAATTGGTTTGGAATAGACTTGTATTGAGAGGTTATGTTAACCCATGCTATGATATTTTAGTTATCTAATTTTACTATGACTTAATTCCTTTTCTTTTAGTTCCTGTTAAGCATACAAACTGCTAAGGAAAATGCCAGAGATGGGATTTTGTTAGTTTACATTTTGAACTGAGGCAATGGCTTATGTCACGCCTGGTCTGTGTAATCTTAATTTTGACCAATAAAAAATCAATCAATTGATCAATGAGTGTGTAACATTAGAATAGTATAAGACAGAGCAGCCGGGGACCCAAGTTGGAACTTCACTACTGACCACTGCGCAGAGGTGCTGAGGGGCGCGACAGAACCTGGAGCCCACTCAGGGATCATCTCGCAGTCATTTTTGGGGTTCCCCGGCTTGCAGAAAGGGATGTGAGATGCTTTCTTTTACCTACTATTCTTTGTATTTAATAAAATATCTTTCTTGATACAATTTCATCTGAGTCATCGCTGAACTGATCCAAAAGAACAAACCATTTTAAGACATATGGCATAGTCAGCCATATGTCTTAACATGGTTTGTTCTTTTGTTCCATAGTCAGATCAGTCTTTTGTTTCGTAGTTGGATCAGTGAACCTACGATATGGTGCCAAGAATCTGCTGGTCCCGAGCTGGATCCCGGGGTGGTGTGCCACCCCTGAATGGGCTCTAGTCACTCAAATGTTGAGTCAGGTATCCTCACCGGCACGTTGGGAAGAGCTGCTTTGTCCCGGGAGGACCACACCCCAGGCAACTGGCCTGGAGGGGCTGGGGAGTCCCGGGGGGAGGGGGGAACCAACAAGAAGTCTCTAGGATGAGTTGGGAAGAGCTGTTCTGTCCTGGGGTGCCCCTGCCCACAGGCAATGAATGCCTGTAGTAGCTGGGGCTCCCAAGGGGGGCAAGAAAGAAGTCTCTGGAATTGGTCGGGTATTCCTCACAGCAGTGAAAGGGCTGTGGGAAAGTAGAAGAACAGGCTAACCATCATTTGCTTCCACAAGCATGTGGTGTTTTTGTCACTGATTATGTTAATCAACATTGTTTGTGTTTTCCCGGGAATTTTTAATTGTGTGTGTTTAAGCACGTGCTTTATCTTGATTTTTATAAAGTTATGTTTGTGTTTGTTTGCTGTTTGTTTGCAAAGAAATAAAATATATGTTGCTATAAGAATTTGCCCTGCTGCACAGAGAAAAGTTAGTTAAAAACACATGTTCTTAACAAGAACTCACCCTGCTTTTGCAGAGCAAGTAGATTAATTGGTTAAGTATTTTTGGAAAACAGCATTTAAAGGATTTGTGTTGGATTGAAATAAGCATGTAGATAAATTGTTAAAGAAAATGGAATGTACAATCAGAAAACCAGGTTAAGCGCTTTTTATTTTATTTATTTATTTATTTATTTAAAACGTATATCCTGCCCCTCCTGCCCAAAGGCAGCTCGGGGCGGTGAACAATTCAACTATAAAACATTTAAAAATAAATCAACAAATTTTTAAACAAATTAAAAAACCTCACCCTCCCTCCCAACCCCTCCACCTTGCCACCCCCCCCCCACTACGAAACGCCTTGTGGAACAGACAGGTCTTACACAAACATTGAAATTACAGGAGGGTGGGGGCCAACTGAGCCTCCTCCAGGAGTGAATTCTTCAGCACAGGGGCAGCCACCGAAAAAGATTTGACATCAGTGGCCACCAGTCTCGCCCGTGGAACCTCCAAAAAGGCCCCCACAGATGATCTCAGTGGTCACACGGGCACATGGGGAATGAGAAAATCCCGCAGATAGGCAGGGCCCAGGCCATGAAGGGTTCTGAAGGTCAAAACCAGCACCTTGAACCTAGCCCGGTGCTTTATAGATAGCCAGTGCAGAGCCCGGAGCACAGGTGTCATGTGCTCCCTGCGGCCCACCACAGTAAGGAGATGGGCTGCAGCATTCTGCACCATCTGCAGCCTCCGGACCAGCTTCTCGGACAGCCCCACGTAGAGCGCATTGCAGTAATCCAGCCTCGAGGTGATGAAGGCATGGATGACAGTGGCGAGGTCAGAGTCTGAGAGATACGGCCGAAGCCGCCGGACAAGATGTAACTGCTGAAATGCACTCACCGCCATGGCCACAACCTGAGATTCCAGGCTGAGCTGTGAATCAAGGAGCACACCCAGACTCCGTACCTGCGAGACCATGGGAGGACGAACCCCCTCTACAAGAGGAGATTCAACCACTCCCAGGCGGATGGTGTCAGTGTGGATGTTAAAATCCCTCAGGACCACAAGTTTCGGGGTCCAGAGGATCACATCAGACACCAAATCAGCAAAAGCGTGTAGGGATGCCACCAGGCAATTGGGTGCACGGTACACCAGCAGCACCACTAATCTGTCCCTGGCCAAATCCAACACAAGATGGAGGCACTCAACACCTGGTGGAGCCTGCACTGGATACCTCCTAAAAGACAGTGCATTCTTGATAACAATAGTTACGCTACTCCCCTCCCCTCCCCCATACCTCCAGCCGAGGCTGATGCTGCACAGAGAACCCAGCTGGAAAAAGATCGCCCAGAATAGGGCCCAATTCATTGTCCAGCCAGGTCTCTGTAATCCACGCGGTGTGTTAGGAATAAGGACCTGGATAGAAGCAAGGGGCTTGTGTGCCTCAAGTAATAGTAGAATTCAAGAAGATGTAAAAGTACAGCTTTGTTTATGATTTAGGCAGTGGGGAAATGTGAGTGTTTCCTAGTAAAAGAAAATATACTAGTAAGAAGCACCAAGACAGGATTTGCAGCTGTGCCTAATCTTGAGGGAAAAACAGAACGTTGCAGTTTTGCTTTGGTTTTTGTTAATTTGTCTGTGCCTAAATGAAGAAGCTACATGAAATGCTAAGGCAGACTAAGCTGCCAAGAAAGGAAGTAGGAGGGGAGTCGCATCCATGAACAGGTGGCAGAGCTACCCCAGAACCCTGCTGGTGTCGTAGTGCAGCCTGTGGAGCCCCTTCCCCCAATAGCTGAGTGGGGAGTTCCCTTTGAGCAGTTGCCAGAGGGGGACAAATGGATGCCTCAGCAAAATATCTGAAGGGGGAGCGAGTGTAAAAGGCAGCTGCTTTACAACCAGCTAAGAGCACTGTCTTGATTCAGCAGGGGCAGGGTCACTCTAGCTGCTTAGAGTACGCTAAAGATGTCCCAACCCAAAATACATTTGTATATAGACTCATGGGCCATCGCAAACGGATTAACTCTTTGGGCCCCCAAATGGAAATAAGATAATTGGTTAATTCTTGGTAGGCCATTGTGGGGGGATGATTTGTGAAAACAAGTAATTGTGATTGCCAGGTAAATCCCTGTGACAGTGTATCATGTCAATGCCCTCACCAGGGACACCTCCCCAACTACCCAGTACAATAGTGCCATGGATCTGATGGTCCAGCTCTGAGGAGTGGAAGCCCCTAATTACACCTCAGGAGAGAGGGAGAATGACATCCATCTCCTGTGCCAATGGGCACATGATCTGACTACTTGGAGGAGGTGGGCCCTAGGGCATGGGTTACAGCCAGAGGTATTCCTTGTCCTGTGAATACTGTGGAAACTGGGGTAACACGCTGCTCAAACAGCAAATGAGACAGTCTACCCTTATGGGCACCTTGCAGAGGTGGGCTAAGGTGCTGCCAATTAAAACACCTGTTGTGGTAAAAATGAAATTACCTTGACAGGCTCATGTTCCCATTTACACCGTATTGGGATGAACAAGGTTTCAGTGGGGCAAACCTAATACCCCGGATTGCTTTAACTCCCACACAACTCTTATTAATTGGATTAATGAAGGTGACTTGAGCTGGGGTATCACTGGTCATCTTTATGCCCGAACATCTGACGTGTAAATGGCCTGGCCCCCTAGGATACATTCCCTTGTTAAAAATATGTTGTGTTGGAGGTCATGCAAGGCAGGACATGTGACTTGAAAAAAAAACTTGGTGGAGAAAGAGTGAACCCTCATGTCAGAGCTGCATTGCTTTTTTAATAAGTTACAAACCTTGGGACAATTAAATTCCAATGCACTTAAACTAATAGCAAATGGGCCCCCTAGATTCCTGAAAGTACCATGTACGGGCTCATAGCTACCTGGGTGGCATGGAAGCTTTTGAATAAAACAGCCTGGGAACAATTAAAGGTTGATCATAATATGTTTATGTTAGCTAATGCCACTTGGTGTATAGTTTCTCAGCTTTTGGCATTTAGGCAATTAGATGCATTAATGCAAATAGCATATAATTCATTGCCAGAAGTATGGCGACGCTTATTGAATATTAATGTAGGGCTGTGGATAAAACCACAACCGCAGTTAACTTTTTTTAACCAAGCAGATTGTGTTTTAATGCGGTTGTGGCACACATTTGTACTAATTTAGAATTTTGGTGTGAATTTACCCCTTTGCCCCACTTATTTGGCCATAATTTTTGGACACCTATGTTTTATGGAACTCATGTGGATACAATTTGTTGCATGACAAAGTTGTCATGACTCATGAGGGAGATAATCTTGTAAGAATGGCAAAGGAAGAAACCCATCTGACTGTACATCATTGGTGGGACATATTTTATGGGTGGTCACTCAAGGCAACTGCATTTTTGAACTTAGCATTGCACCCTGTTTTAATTATATTGATTATTATGTTATTACTTTTTTGTTTAATGTTTTACATGTGGCATCGTATGCACAAGATGTGGTATCATTTGGATAAGTGTGAACAAGGGCTACAGGCCTCAACTGGAAGAATATAAGTGTTCAGGGGTGGAGTGGAGTGAAAGATTGCAGAAGACCTATGTACACTGGTGGAGCAAGTTAGGAACCCTTATGTCTTATTCGGCCTACTCTTGCTTCTGAATCCATTTTGTTTGTCATGTGCTGTACACATGCCTTTTTGGCAGCCTATGTTGTATTCTATCCCATAATAATTCCATCCCATAATAATTATTGTGCAGAATACCAAGGCCGACTAGAACTGTAATGTTTTGGGAAGCTCCCTTATCAGCAGTTGAGCCTGATATCAGGAGAAAGGTTTCTTAATTGGGAGTTGGATGACTCAGGCCAGAAGGAGACACCTCTCAAATAGTTAATTGTTAGTACATGCGCAGTGTTTGCATAATGAGTGTGTAACATTAGAATAGTATAAGACAGAGCAGCCGGGGACCCAAGTTGGAACTTCACTGCTTACCACTGCGCAGAGGTGCTGAGGGGCACGGCAGAACCTGGGGCCCACTCGGGGAATCATCTCGCAGCCATTGTTGGGGTTCCCTGGCTTGCAGAAAGGTATGTGAGATGCTTTCTTTTACCTATTATGCTTTGTATTTAATAAAATAGCTTTCTTGACACCATTTCGTCTGAGTCATCGCTGAACTGATCCAAAAGAACAAACAATTTTAAGACAAGTGCCTTCTGACAGAGTCACCATAACTGAATCAGCAAGTGACAGTTTTCCCTTTTGGTCACAAGAAATAACTTTCATTTGTTGATGATCTTATTGTGAAGGTTCCTACAGAAACACAGGATATGAAGAAAATTGAACTGATAGCTGAGCAGACTAGCTATTGATTAGCTCTGCTAAGGCAGAAATTATGCCGGTGGATCATCCTATTAAATGTATCTGTGAATAAGCAAAACAGTTCCAAAGTTCCCATACTTGTAAGAGCACACCATGTAGTCATGACAATGCTAAACTGATCCTTGGGAAAGGATGGGCTGCATTTGAAAAGCTGTCAATGGATCTGTCAGCACAAAGCACCACTATCAGTGTTAAACTAGATGGGAAAGTGAAACATGGCAAACAACATGTATAGGGAAAGACTACATTTCAGTAACAATGTCTTCTAAGAATCTTACACAGGTGTTATATACAGCATATAAGAAAAATAAAGCCCTATGGAGCCATTAACAGAAATGCTTTGCAACTGGCTCACGTGATGGGATGAAGATGTGTCTTGCATGGGAAAGGTAACAGGAGTAATGAGCTTGAGACCAAAAGAGAGGGAACATGAGAGGACAATGAACTGAGTAAGACAGTGGCTGGAGACATGAAGAGAGTCAAGACAATAGTTGAGATTATTTATATAGCACTAATAATGGGTCTGGCACTTCAGTTAATTAGAGACAAGTCCCTGCCACAAGATGCTTAAAATCTAGAATGGATAGAGGAGGGGAGACAAAGGTGGGAGCACATAGGAAGACACAGGAATACATTCATTAAGTTGAGACATTGCAGGTACACATGCTTAGCTTAGTTCCAAGAGGAGGGGGGAAATCTTGAAGGACAGGATGGTACAAGGAGAAGCATAAAACGAGTAATATATGAGGGTGAAAAGCGTGGGACAGTCTGACCAAAACATTTAAAAAATTGAGGAGGGTTTTAAAAGAAATGAAGTTGAGCAGGGAAGGGGTGGGAGCAAGATTCCGGACATAGGAAAGCTGCTTGGGGAAGAAGTGAAGATGGGTAAGGAAGCAAGAGATTCTGGTGCAAGTGAGGATAGTGGCAGTGGGGTAGCAAAGTTCCAGAGTGGGCAGATAGCAAGAGGTTGGTCAGGAACAAGCAAGAATGGATACACAGACTTCCTGATATTCTGTACAGCACAAATTAACTAATATAGTCTAGTTCCCTAACAACGGAAGAACCTTTCCTTAAAATTACAGTTACTATTAATCTCATTTAATGAAGTCTCACCTTATCATTTCTGACACCTCATTTCCTAGCCCGTTACAAAAAAAAAAAAAAAAAAGCAGCGTACTCTTACTACTGCCAAAAGTGCATTTTACAGAACTAGATGATTGGCATCCTAAAAGCAAGACACAACTTCAGCAGCACACACCAAGATAGGCAGTTAAGATCACTTTTTAATTTTTGCTAAGGTAAATGAGTGAAGCTAGATCCCAAGCCAGAAAACTGAATTCTGACTACTTGTAGATCTCCTTTGGAAGTTATGTCCTTTATGTTCATCTTGCGGTCATCTTCTGGCAAAAGCTGTCGATGAAGCTACTTTTGGTGCATAACAAGTTTATGTTTCCACAGCAACGTGGATATAAAATGTTCTATCATTCATTTCTTGACAATCATTTGTGTCATGTGAACCATCTGCTTCCTCATTGTAGAGGGATCTTGGTGCAGTAGCAATTAAGTCATATTATATTTCCCACTTGCTGCAGACCAATTAGATAACAGGCCTGTTATTTACTTCTCCTCAAAGACAAACTTGTGTTTAAATTTGCCAGCAGATTTAAAACTAACAAAAGGAAGTATTTTTACACTCAAAGCACAATTAATTTGTGGAACATGTTGCCAGTGGATTTTGTGAAGGTCAGTCATGTAGCTGGGTTCAATCTAAGATTGGATAAATTCTTTGAAGATAGATCTATAAATGGCTATTAGTCAAGTTGGTTGTGGACGGATGCAATCTCTGACTTAAGAGCTGAGAGTGAAGAGCAGGAAATTGATCACCCTACTGTGACCTGTTGTGTAATTCTGTAAAGTGACTGAAGGAGGCCACTCTCTGAGACAGGATGCTGGGCTTGTTGGACCATTAGTCTGATCCAGTATGGCACTTAACCTTCTTGTATACTTTTTGATCGTGCAGATTTTAGAGAAGGTATTCATTGGAAACTATGCGTCAAACACCCAGCAGTCCAAGACTAGAATTGTGTCATTAATGCCAGTTCCAGCAGTGGTTAAGCCACTTAGTGGTAGAAAAAGCAACAGGCCAAGTCTGTTAGGAAGATGCTTTGAAACTGAACATGCTAGCATCTCAAGGAAGGAAAGTAAGGGTGTGTTTTTGCACCATAGTATGATGCACAATAGGATCAGGGTTGTCAAAGTAATGCATTTCTCAACTTCTAATTTGCTAGAACACTGTACCAACAAACTGCCCATGAAAGAGACATGGGCAGCTGTCCTTTAGCAGTAGTGCTGAAACGTGAGACCTCCTATACAATCAGTGACAAAGTAGTACAGTGATATATTTTATTGGACCAACTACAGTTGGTGGAGGTATACACACTTTTGGACCTCACAGGGTTCGTTGTCAGGCAAGTCATAAGTTAGAACTGTAGATTGAGCAAAGCAGTGAGGCATATACAGTTATTGGAAACAATGGCAAAAGGAGGGTAGAGGCGGAGAAGGTGAGAACAAGACCCAGGTAGGTCTGCAATTCAAAAGGACTAAATACACCAAGTTGGGACGAGTAAGAACTGCTTATAGTAATATTTGATAGTAATATTGGAACCATCATGGCAACCTCACTTTCTCTATAGAATAAGTAGAAATACAATTGCCACAGCAGTGGTGCCAATAAATGCTTATTCAGCATCTTCTGTTGGTCACTCTTCATGGTAGAGTCAAGATGAATTCCCATGGCTTCTTTATAATCATAGCACAATATTCAACTGTGACCCAGTAGTTAGAGTCCTGAACTGCAGCTCGTAAGGCAAGAGTTCCATTCTCAATACAACTACCAATCAGCTTTGGGACTGTAGGCAAGTCACATGACTTCTAGTCTGTCAGGATTTGACTCTATTCAAGGTCAGGGGTCCTTATCCTCAAGTTCAGGACTTGGCAGTCACAGCTATAGGGACAAACCAGAGCTGTAATCCAAGACTGTGGCGTATATTGAGAACTAGGTGAATCCGATCTGTCATCAAAACAGGATCAGGCAATGGCATGGTCCAAGGTCAGGCAGGAGTCTGTATACAGAGGGTCAGACGAAAAGGTAAAACATGGGAAGGACAGGGACATCAAGGGCTGCGGGTTCACAGGAGGCAGCCAATAGCCCTCTGGATACTCAGACACTCCCACTTCCTGCTGACATGCTTTTATAATACCACAACCGATGACAGGTAGGGTGTGTAACCAGGAGCGTGTAGAGGAGCAGGTTACTAGTATGCCCAGCTGTTGCAAACCTGTAGAGCTGAGTAGTAGCAACAAGGTCTGAGAAACAATGCTCAAGTACCCCAGATCTGTGTTCTGGCCCAGAGAGATGTCCGCCTCTTTAAAATATAAAAGATGAACCTTTCCTCAAAAGAAAGGGAAGAACTCACTCAGATATACTGTTCAACAGTGTTGTCCCTGACTTATTTTTTGGTAATTCTCTAGCTACCTTGGTTTCTGCAGCTTGCTGCAGGGTCCTCACACTAGATGAAAGGAGGCATAACCTATGAAGCAGTTTTACATTGTCTGATGCCACCAAGCAAACACCTTTTACAGAGGCAGCAGCAATCATCATCTCCCCTGGAAGCTCTGTGTCAGAACTCACCATGGGCGGCGCGGGGGGGGGGGGGGGGNGGGGGGGGGGGGGGGGGGGGGGGGGGCACCAACTCCTGATGGCTGTGGAGAGCTGGGGGCTGATGCAGCAGGGGTGGGGCAGACAAACCCCAGAGTGGGGGGGGGGATCCCAGGAACACTGAGGCCGGACCCAGCAGAGCAGAACCACTGGAAGCACCACAGCGCTCAGCCTGCCTGCGTGTGCAGCTGGGTGGGGCACCCAAGGTATAAGAGGGAGGCAGATAGGGTGTAACACTGCCAGTGATCAGCTTTGCTGTATGAACTAGCCTAGTGAGTGTGTATTGGAATTCCTGGAGACTTGAGATTGAGATTGCGTGAGACTGGTGAATGAGAGAGTGAGAATATTTGGGTAAACTGTTGTATGTGTGTGTGACTGTGTGGAATAACTGGAGTAGCCTTCCCTCCTTCCCTTCTATGACCTGGGCCCCCTTCTGTAACAACTTCCCTTGTTTGATGGTGACCTGTTACCTTCCTGTTCCCCTTTTCCCTGGAGCCTCTTCCCCCCATCCTCACCCATCACATAACTTTCCTTTCCCTGGTGTGTTAGTGTGGGTGCTTGTGGAACAGTGTGCAAGAGCTCATTACTGTTGATCACCCTTCCCTGTGATGATCTGGCCTCCTTCCGTACGGACGTTATTGGGCCACACAAGATGGATTACTATTCCCCCTTTTGAGTGCTGAACTCAGTGAGTGAGGGTCTGAAAGTATCCTACTCCTTTCCTCCCTTCTCCGCACCTCTCCCCTCCCTTACACTCTGTAGCTATAAAACTGTATCCTGAACTCCCGTTCCTCCATGGACAAGGCACTTGACAGCACTACCATCTGTCATCATCTCTCCTCTTATGTCCTTTCTGTTTGAAGAAAAAAGTCAAGAGGAGCTGCTCTTCCAGAGTTTTAAATCTTGAGACCAATCTGCCATATGAAGAGGCAATTCCTTACCCACAAGCAAAAATCTTGCCTCATAAAATAGACAATCAACCAGGAGTTCTTTTAAATGAATACTTTAGTCTACAGCGAAATGGAAACTTAGTTTTATCATATTCATTTAGCTTGCCAATGGGGGAAATTTTCCATTTAAATGAATCTTGTGACTTCCTGACAACATTGTCATCCAGAACATTTTTCATCTAATACTAATATTTAAGATTTCGTATTTCCATTTAATATAGAAAGGAATGGACTACTTCACTATGTATTTGCTTGAGTCAACGAATTTGGAAATAGAAGCCAATCTTAGAGAAACAAAATGAGCAATTAAGTTTGGATTCTATATAAAGGTAGCAATCTAATTTAGATCTATTTTAAAGGCATTTGAGTACCATTTTCACAGTAGATAACTTAAGCTCAAGTTGTGAAGATAGAGGGTATTTTCAGATGTGATGAGATCACAGTGAACCACAGTGAATACCCACCTGTGGTCACTGTGCCGTGCATGTCTGTTTGGCGGCCACCAGATGTTCACCACACTGAATACCCACATGGGGTCAATTTCAACCACGCTTCCCGGGCTCCCGGTGCAAGAATCCGCCGAAGCATGGTGAAAGTGATTCCAGGCGGGCATCAATAAAAAGTAACGTCTGGTCGGCTATCACGGCCCAGAATCCCCAGCAGGATTCCGGGCCATGGTTAACTTGGCCAGACGCTGTGGTGGCATTGGCCTTGCCGCCCGCCCATCTCCCCGGAGGGCGGGCGCCGAGACAGTGTGGAGGGGGCGGAGCCATGCGGCCGCACGTTGCGCCATGTGGCCCCGCCCCCTCCCTGATTCCCTGCCAGGATCCCCGGCACGTCTGTTTGCCGTGCCTGGGTGATCCCGGCGGGGAATCTCTGGGTTGTTTTCGGGATGGGGCGAAGCCACCCCGTCATGTCTGAAAACACCCAGAATCTAATATTTACTGTCCATGTTTTTGGCATGAGTATTGCCTAGACATTTGCTGCCTCTATTGAAGAGGAAAGAAGTACTGCAAATCTATTTCAGACTAAGCAAATTTATTTTGGAATAACTAATTGTTTGGAATAACTAATTGTTACGGGACCATTCCCCACCACAGGGGATTGTCTGGGGTTGAGCGTGTTCTCGTAACATCTGAAAATACGCTATAAGACAAGAGAGTGAGAGGGAGTGTACTTCAGGTTGAAGAATATGTTGCAGCTCCCCTTCTGTCTTAATAGGAAAAGGGGGAAGGGAGAGAAAAAGCCCAGACTCATCTATTATGTCAGGGTTGGGGAACATTTTTCCCCACGCTGCCGAATATCCCCCACCCCCAACTTTCATAAGGCTCCCTCTCCCAGCATTTCCCAGCTCCCCAATCCATTGCAATCCTCCTCTCATTTCACCCATCCAACCCATCTATCCCCATATTCTCATTCATTTATTTAGCTTAGCTTAGATAGATTTAGTGGTTATTCTTTGTTTTTACCTCTCCCTGTGTTCCCTGTGTTCTATCTTCCTTCCTCCCTTCCCCCTCCATTGAATCCTTTCCCTCTCCCATATATTCCATCCCAGATTCCCTTCCCTTCCCCTGTTTTTTCATTCAGAGTAGGATTATTAGATTGCTTTAAGTTTCATTTCAGTTTTGTACTGAAATGAAACTTAAACCTTAAACTGAAACCTTGTGTTGTTTGTGATTCCCCCATCCTATATATATATATAGATAGATAGATAGATATAGATATAGATATAGATATAGATATAGATATAGATAGATAGATAGATAGAGAGAGAGAGAGAGAGGTTAGAGATAGTAGACAGTTGTAGTAGTTAGCTTAGTGATAGAGATAGCGTTAGTGATTTAGTTTTAGTGTTTGTAGGAGTAGGCCTGTGTACTTATTAGATAATCAATTTAGTTCATAGCATTAAGAATAGTTAATAGCAGTTAGATTTAGTATAGATAGATAGATATAATATTAGATTAAAAATGTAAATTAAAAAAACCCATATAAAAAAAAACAAAAACAAATAGAAAACCAAAAAAACATATAAAACCAAATAAAAAACCAAAAAACCATATTAAAAAAAAAAAAAAAAAACCCATATAAAAACATTTCCCAAATGGCCGAACCCAAACCGAATGGCCAAACTGAACGGCCGAACCCAAACCCGGCGAACGAACCAAATGGACGAACTGAACAGACGAACTGAACGCAGCTGAACTGAACGGCCGAACCCGAACCACAATCTGTTCGCCCATCCCTAGAAAGTGGCCTAATAAACTGCTACAGGCTGGGTCTAGCCCATAGGTTGTCGATTCCCCACCTCTGTGTTAGGTATATGTTCCCACATTGCCATTTGGAATCTCAGAACTGAGTTTTAAAAGAAAGTTTGTTTCAGCTGACCTTTTGGCAGAAGTCCTAGAGCATACAACCACATGTACATGAACTTGCTCTTCTAGATTTGGTAAAATGAAAGTAAACCTTTTGTCACAAGCTACCTAATATCAGAAGTATCTCTCTCAGCATATTACTAACACCAGACTTGGGATGTATGGGTCTGTAACAAAGGCCACTTGCCTATGTTACCATGCTGCCAAATCTCCTGGCGGGGAAATCTCCCGGTGGGGGATTCTTATGGTGCACTGTGCACATGGGCACTTGTAAAAAGCTGCATACAGCAGCTTTTTTTCTTTAGATTGTCAGAGCTCAAAATCCAACCCTGACAATCAAAAGAAAAAAGCCACTGGATGCAGCTTTTTACAATCGCTCAAATGCACAGCACACCATAAGAATCCCCTTCTGGAAGATTTTCCTGCCGGGAGAGTCGGCAGCAAAGTAACATTGGCAACTGACCAAAGTCCCTTCCCCCCGGCAGGGTCAGTACTTGAAAGAACTTGGACTATGAGAATCGGAACCATAACAGAGGATTCAGTCATCAAGTTGTACATTTTATTCACCTCCTCACAGGTGTAATAACATTAATCAGTCCTCAACTCCTCAGCCAAGCAACTCCCAAATAGTCCATATTTCCCCCTCTGGACTCACCCTCTTCATTTACTTGCAGGTCTCTCCATCCAGTTCAAGGACAAGGCCATGTCCTGGGTCCCCGGTTCAGACTCCACCATCCCTTTAGCTCCCTGGTCCATAAAGCCTCCTTGGTTCTCCTTGGGGTTTCAGAACCCTGGCCAGCATAGAGTACCAAGGTGTGGTTTGCTCAGCTCAGCTCCCAGCCACAGACTGGCTGGTCTCTGGGGGTGATTTCAGACATTATGAGATCACAGTCAACCACAGTGAACCACACTCAACCCCGCGGCGGGGCTGAAGGGCCTTAAATGTCTGTTCGGCGGCCGCCAGATGTTCACCAGTCAATCCCCAGCAGGGGACAAAATCAACCACCCTTCTGGAGGTCCAGCCCGAACCATCTCTGAAAGAGTAGTCAAAGCAATTCCCACCAGGAAACAACAAAAAGTAACGTCTGAATGGCAACCACCAGCTGGAAACAAGCAAAATGATTCCCGGCTGGGGACACACAGCTGGGGACATGGGGACATGCAGTGTTGCTGCCAGGCAATGAGCAACAACACAGGCTGGGGAGGGAGATTTAAATGGCACATAGCAGCAGGGGGACGTGGCTGGATGGAGTGAGGGAGAAGGGAGAGGAGAGCGGAGGGCGAGAGAGCAAGGGAGGAGGAGGAGGCGGCGCAGGCGGAGGTGGTGGTCATGCTGCACATGGAGGCGGTAGAGGGACAGCAGCAGCTGCAGCAGCAGCAGTTGGGACAGGCCACCCCGGAGACGACAACCGGCCCGGGGGATGAGGCACCCCAGAAACGGGTAAAGGGAACGAAGGGGTGTGTGCAAGGGTACAGGGGCACCAAGGGAGGCAGGCAGACTGGCAGGGGGGGACAGGGGGGAGGGCCATGGGGCTGAGGAAACCCGGCAACCAACCGTCCCCCCTTATGACCCACAGACACGGAAGAGGGCCCAGGAGCCTGAGCCCCCGAAGGTGGTGGGCGCTGGCCAGGCGGCAGAGGAGGAGGAGGACCGGGAGGGCCCACGTGGGAGGCAGCCATACCACCGAGGGGGGCAATGGGGGCATAGGGAAACCCAGGACTTCATCAGGATCTGGGGGACCCTGGAGCATCAGCTGGAGCTAGCAGTCAACCAGAGGAACGAGCACGTCTACGTGGAGATCGTGCGGGACATTGAGGCAGTGGGGCACCACAGGACCTTGGCCCAGTGCAGATTGAAGGTCAAGGAGCTCAAGAGGGGGTACAAGGCCATCAGGGACAACAACTGGCGGTCCGGGCTTCGTGCCCGGACCGCCCCCTACTATGACGCCCTGGATCGCATCCTTCACATGAAGGGCTCCATTGTCACCCTGCACCTTGTGGGGAGCACAGTGGTCCAGGGCAGGTAATGGGCCAAGGTACCTCCTCCCCTCACCACCCCCCTAGAAGGCACCGGCTCCAGGGGCCCCGCCACCCAAGAGGAATGCCCCAGGATCTCAGGCACCAGCAGGGTCCCCTCACGCACCAGCCCCGAGAGCCCCCAGCCCCTGTCCAGACTGGGAGAATTTGAAGCTGACACACTGGTTACCCTCAGCCAGTGGACACAGGGGGACCCCAGTAACACCGCCTCTGCCACCGCCCCAGCCGCTAGCACACCCGCTGGGCCCACGCATCTGCCTCCTGGTCCCTGTAGGCCTCCGGAGGGAGCAGCTGCCCAGGGGGGGTCCCTCCAGCCCTGGGTCTGCCCTCCCTCCCACCACCGCCTGCCCCTCAGGACACCGAGGCCTCCCAGGACACTGTTGGGGACATGGACAGTGGGCGGAGGGGAGCTCCCAGAGCTCCATGGCATCCACAAGGTGGCCAAGGGGGAGGCTCCAGAGATGGGGGGATGGGGGGAAGGGGGAGGGCGTCCTGAGGGGGTGGACACGGCACCGGGAGGTGGGTGTTGGTGGTGGTGGTGGGGCACCTGTAGGTGGTGGTCACAATAAATGTACAGGCACCACAGTTGCCTCCATGGTTCTGTTCATGGGCCCGGGGCTGGGGCTGGGTAGGCATCAAAGGGCGTGCCCAGGGTGCTATTGGGGGCCCCGGGGTGGTGGAGACTGGGGTGTGCACCCTCACGCCTCGGCCTCCTGGCTGATCCGCCTGGCCAGGGCTGCATGGATACGCTTTGCGTACCGGTACTCCCATGGGTTCTCTGCATTCACATAGAGAGGCACGGGGCTGGAAGGGTGCTGGGGCACGGGGTAGCCGAGGGCAGCCCCATCAGTCTCACACACGTTGTGCAGCACACAGCAGGCTCTGATCACCAGGGCCAAGGTCTCCACCATGTAGTCCAGGCGGCCCGCGAGGCTTCTCCATCACTGCTTGAGGGCCCCAAAGGCCCTCTCGACCATGGTCCTGCTTGCACACAGGTGGGTATTGTACAGTGCCTCCACAGGGTTCCTGGCGTCCGGGTATGACTTCATCAGCCACCAGGTGAGTGGGTAGGCTGGGTCCCCCAAGATGCAGGGAGGCATCAGCTCCCCCTCGATCTGGGTCATCCCCATGTCCACAAAGTCCCCGTGGAACATCCGGGCAAAGAAGGGTGTGATGGTCATGATCCGGGCATTGTGGTTGTGCCCTGAGTGGTCCGTGAAAATGTCTATGAACCTCCCCTGGTGGTCCACGACCGCCTGCAGCTTCAGGGAGTGGTATCCGTGTCTGTTGACATATTCCGCAGCCTCTCCATCTGAGGGGTGGAGGATCTTGATGTGGGTGCCATCCACAGTGCCCATGCAGTTGGGGAACCCTCCAGCCATGAAGCCGGCCATCACGGCCTCCTGGTCCACCAGCTGGATTGCTCGGTCCAGGAGCACGCCCTCCACCACCTCGCAGATGTCACGCAGGATACTGGTGATGGTGCTCACCCCAACACCGAAATGCTGTGAGACGGACTGGCAGGAGTTGGGTGCTGATAGTGCCCAGATCCCAATGGCCACCTGCTGGACCATGGGAATGGGGGTCCGCATGGGTGTGTGCTGCCACTCCAGCCAGGGTGTTAACAGCTCCACTAGTTGCAGTAGGGTGCACCTGTCCATCCGAAAGTGCGCTCCAGGCGGCCTCATCCCATTGAGCCAGTGCCCTGGCCCACCACCCCTGTGCCTGCTCTGTGACCCATAGTCGCTGGGCAATGGGCATGGTGAGCTGGGCAGCATGGCCCATTATCTCCCTCCACCAACTGGAGTTGGTCGGCCGCCTCGCGGAGCCCTGCAGCCCGCTGCCAGGTGCAGATGAGGGCCTTCCTGGCCGTTCCGGACACCGGCTTGGCCCTGAGCTGGACCAGGGAGTGCCTGCGACTGTGGTGGACTTGCCAGGCTCTGGAAGCGCTCCAGGCTGTGCTCACCCGCAACCGGGCGGCGAGGTGCACCTCTGCGGTCTGGATGCGCAGGAGTTCCATGTGCGAGTGGTACCACTCAGCATAGAGTGCTAGGTGCATCCTGTAGGCGCCCAACTGGCCCAGCTCCATGGTGTGCTCACCCGCAACCGGGTGGCGAGGTGCATGGGTGGGTTGGAGCCGCACGCATTATAGACTGGGGCACATGTTGCCACACCCCCTGTTCACGACCTGCTTACCAGCCAGGGGGCCCCAAGTCACCTCTGTCCCCCCCACAGCCGGCTCGGCTGGCTCCCACAGGGCGACAGGGGTGGGGCGGCAGTGAGTGCCCCATTGCGCACACCTGCGGTCCCTACATGGGGCCTGGCGCATGGTCCAGCCTGAACCCGGGCATGTGCGGCCTGCAGCTGCATTCCTGCTGCCATCACCTCCCACCTCTCTGTGTTTTGGCTGCCTGTTGTGCTTGCTGCCCTGAGCTGTGTGTAGGATGTCCTGTATGTGTGCTTGGTTCCAGCAGCTGTGCTGTGTCCACAACCCACACCTCGCTCATTAGTTGGGCACTGTTGCAGCCTGTGGCCTTATCACTTGGCCTTGGAGCTCCCCTGCTTCCCCTCCCATCCCTCCAGGGATTGTGGGGCCCCTCTTGCCTTGCATTTCGTATCAGGCGCGTGCTGGACCATGGCTGGCAGGACTTCCCCGGCGCTCGTGGTGCCCTCCACCCCTGGCGCTCCCCATAGCTGGACCTTCCATGAGACCATGGCTCTGTGTGACCTGTGGCATTCCCCGGCTGTGCAATTGCTCCTGAGCTGCCTGGACAGCCTCACCAGTGCCTATGCAAGTCTGAGCTCCGGTCTGCGCTTCTTTGGCTATGAGGTGAGCACCCGCAATTGCAGGCTGCATGCGGAGACGCTGGGCCTGCGTCCCTTTCCCGATGGGCGCATCCCGGAGATGAGGTGCGTGCATGTGGGGTGGTTGGCGGCGGAGACCGTGTCTGCCCTCTCTGTGTGCAGCCTGGTTGCCTACACGGCCTGTCTGACGGAGGGGGGCCCCGCCCTGGCCGTGTCCTTCTTTGGCTGTGTTCATGGGGCCCGTGGGTACCAGCAGTCCTGTGGGGTGGTCTATCATCAGCTGTTGGATCTCGGTCACCTTTCGTGGCCCCCCGCTGCTGACTATGACTTGTCGGAGCCCACCAGGGCAGAGCTGGTGGCGCTGACTGGTGTGTGGTCCTTCCAGGCCCTGGTTGCTGGCCCCGGTGTGATCTCCCACCTCTGCCCTGAGGCCGTGGGTCACTGTCTGCTCCCTCCATGATGTCATGGCCTTGCTGCTGTGCTGCCTGCTTCCCGGGGTTCTGCTTCCCCTGCCTGTGGCTCTGGGTCCCCTCCATTGACCCCCCCCCATCCACCTCTGCAACCGGTGTTCCCCTCCATGGCTGCCTTCTCCAGTGGCCGTGTCCTGATCTCCAAGCTGCCACCCAGCACCCCGGGGTGCTGCTGACCTACCTAGTCCGCCTGCAATCCCTCCTGTGGCCATGCCCCCCCCTTGGGTGACTCTGTGACCACGGGATTCTGGAGCCCCCGGACTGCACCTCCCGGCGTCCTCCAGTGTGTGTGTATTTGGACCAGCTGCATGGCTCTGGCTCTCCTCCATCCCATCCATCACACCCTTGCTGGTGCTTGGGGTGCCTGTCTGACTCCTGGACCATTCCCAGGCCACTCCCTGTTCCATGTGGCCTCCCCCTGTGCCTGTGCTCTGCCCATGTAGGGTCCCCCCGTTCCGGGACTGGCTGTGTAGCTGTGGGGGTGCCCGTGCAGGCTGTGCTGTTGTGGGGGTTTTGGATGCCATTCCTTGTGTCCGGCCCTGCCCCATGGCCAGTTCACCCCCTGCTCCCTGGCCCTGGCCCCCCTCCCTCCCCCGTGCCCATTGTGCCATGTGTGTTGTCTGTCCCGCTGTGTCCCCCCTTCCCTTCCTGTCCTGTATGGGTGTGTATGCACCCGGGCGTGTGTTTGTGCTGTGTGTTTCACTGTGCCCTCATTGTCTCTGTGCCTGCTGTGACACAATGCTGTGACACACAGCCTGCTGTGCCAGGCTGTGTGTGCCACTTCAGCGGCTCTTCTCCCTCCTCCCCCTCCCTTCCCGTTTCCCTTGTGTGGGTATTTCCTTTTGGCGCTTTTGGCTTCCTTTGCCCTCAGTCGGCCATGTCTGCCTCCCGCCCCTCCCCAGTGCCTTCTGGGTGTTTTGACCACGGCCGGGAATTGGCATTACATCTGTTGCACTGCCCCGGGCCGTGGTCTGTCTGTTCGATTCCCTGCCGTGGTCCCAGTCCCGTCACATCTGTTCGGGGCCTCCCTGGACCATGGGGGGTGGTTGGGTGGCTTGCCACCGCTGGGAATCCACTGTGGTGAATCGGGACCGCGTAACGTCTGAAATCACCCTGGAACTCACTGGCTTTTGTATTCCTACTGGGGACGGGTCCCTTCAAGGGCCAGTGACCCACTTTGCCACAGGGTCTCACTAAACAAGTCTGTTCTTAAGGAGTGTTTTAATGGAGAATTAATTTAAATCTCAAAATGTTAGTGTAAAACTTAAGATTTTTTAACTGGCTAATCAGTTGGGTTGGGAATCCCTCATTTTTTACTATTTCAAGCCATAACTCAATACTCCTGGAACAAGACAGAATGACAGCTAAACATTAATTCATTACTTGTGCATAACATATGATAAATCAATCCTACATATGCCCCTATGGTGTTGAACCAAGTCTGCAGAGTCTCATCTACAAATTCTGACCAAAATACCAGTGAAGCACAAGATGTCTCCTGCCAGCACCAGCACTACCATTACAAGGAGAAGGGAGACCCTTCCATTTGACAAGTGATGGTTAATGAACTCTGGCAATAATAGCTTCATTTTGCTAGTCCATTCAAATCATGTGGAAGGCATGGTAAGTATGCAGAGTCCAGAGCTGTCTGTTCTTTAGTGTCGGTTTTATACAAACAGGATGCATTGGTGCCACCTAGTGGTATGAATCAAATCAAATAGCTTCACAAAAATTTATACAAGCAAGCCATGCATTAGGCCACTTGGGACCATCCAAATATATGTTTGGGTGTTCTTTTAAGTGACTAGGACACTTTCAAAAAGGCTCGGTTTTATGTACATAGTTACAGTTATACAGAAATTCTACACAAAATGAGTAACAAAATCTCAAGTCCCATCTCTCTCCTTTTGTAATAGGGACTTAGATAAGTGCAACACTGCATGTTGGCTGTACCAATCTGGTAAAGCCAGGCACCACATTCTTCTTCCACAAATCATATATCAGTTAATGATATGATCATGTTGCATTTTTGCAAACATGCCTAGCAACTCCCAACTGTCTACAGTTTCTCCAACAGACATTATGTACCTCCAGTGTAACTAGAGGTGAATTTAACTGCATTTTCAAGTTAAACTGCTTTACTAAATTACCTTACAAATAATCTTGCAATTCTAGTGTTCCAGTAAGGGGAACAAAGATATATTGAAGGATACACTTTAAAAAAAAAAAAATTGTCATCACTGTTTTCTGGTGGACCAATGGAGGTTGCTTCACATCAATTGCCTGACAACAACAGCAGACAAAAGCAGATAGGACTTCTTGAGTGAGACTGGAATAAATGACAATAAGCAATAATGTAGGATCAGGCAAATGGATGTTGGGTTGTTCTGTCAGAATACAACTTTACCATCTCTCTTAAAAGTTAACATTTGCAGTTTTAGAAACTTGCTTAAACTTCTTTAGCACTCACACATTTAACCACAGCTTAATATAGATGATAAAAAAAACTTGACCAAAACATAATTCCCATAAGATTTTTGACACCTTTTTGGAAGCCTTCATGGAAAGAGTCAACTCCTCCAAGTTAGGTTTAAATTCAAAGCAAATGCATTGGCTTTAAAGTCATTACTTGTAGTTTGTCTCCTCTTCTCTAAACTGATGAAGCTTCCCGTTCCCCAATTTGGATAAGCCAAAAATCAGTTAGTCTGAAGCTACGTTTCATAACACTTGGCCTCTTGAAGTGATAGCCTGGAACTCCCACAAAGCCTTATTCATCAGTGGTTTAGACACACATTTCTCCTGGATGTTTGCTGTAACAGCCAGAATTTTCTGTGTGTCTAAATCACTCATCCAGATCTTAAACATCTGGATCTTTGAACTTCTGCATGAAACTTCTCCCAGAACTTTTGAGTGTAAAAGGTTCTCCTGGTAAACTGCTTTGCTCCAGGCAGCTGTGGTCACTTGGTTTCCATGGCAGCCTGTCACGTATACAGCTGCAGCTACTTTAGACTGCCTCAGGGCACTGTTTGTGTGAAGAATGTATCCAGGAACTGCCTCAGGGCAGTGTGTGTGTGA
Source organism: Sphenodon punctatus (assembly GCA_003113815.1). NCBI lineage: Eukaryota > Metazoa > Chordata > Lepidosauria > Sphenodontia > Sphenodontidae > Sphenodon > Sphenodon punctatus. Next base: position 157,629 of record QEPC01003057.1, on the reverse strand, counting down.
AAAATGAATCCGGAATTTACTTGCGGACTTGTAAACCCAGAAGATTGAAACATCCGGAACTTTAACGTGTGTCTAAAAATGCCCATTGTTATCTTCCAACTGCATTCAAACTCAGACTGGTTGCTTCTCAACAGTTGGTACAATTTGTGCCATGGTAACATTCTCTAGAAATTTGGGCACAAGTTAAACAAAAGAAGAATGCTGGAAATAGTGATGTACTGAGCCTAAAATTCTAAAACTGAGTTGATAGAAGTGACTTGTATAGCTTGCATATCACTTTTGCTCATTAACATAGGGACCAGTGACTCTCAGAAGCCTGCGTGGGCTTTAATGGCAGTCTTGGCCTAACACAAAAGGAGAAAGTTCATGAATCTGGCAACTATTTAACATGGGGCCTATCAGTTTATTTCAAGGGGAGTTGACTATGGGTGCAGCCAGACCAGACAGGCTGGGGAAGCAATGACATTTTACATAGCCTTACCCCTCCCTGGGCAAACAAACCACGCGATGAGTATCTGTGTATCACAAGCCACTGTATAATGCAGTTGCTTATGTGCTCAGGGTCCACCAGATGTTCCCCGTGCCCCAGGGCAGGGAAAGCAGGTGGCTACTCTGTGACACATCCTGGGAAACATTCTGAGAATATGCCACGGAGCAGCCTTACTTTGACAGGGGTCAGCCTGCTTGGCTTCCCTGCCATCATCTGGCTGACTGGCTCCCCCTGCTTGCCCCACAGTGTGACAGTAGCAATTGCCAGCCACGGGGCTGTGTGGAGACTGGATCCCTGCTGCTCGTGTGGCGGCTGCACCCTATGTTGCAAAGAGGACACTGAAGCAGACCATGAAATGTTAAATCACTTACGACAGTTACTGCATCTTGCTTTAAAGAAAATTAAGGGCCTTTCTCCTCCACCCCCACCCCCCGCCCTTTGAGGTTAAAATAGAAGCGGAGATTAGCATTTAACTCCTTACTTGGAAGTCAGTTCCTACATTAATTACAGCTCCTTCAACCAGTCTGACAGAAACAGTACAAGACTAGAAAGATGAGCAGGCAAGTGGGCATGCAGTGCCCATTTTACCCAGAGCATCAAGATGTACAAAGTCAGCCCTGACTCCTGCCCACTTTCCTCTGTCCATGAATTAGAGTCTCTGTTAGAGTCTTTGTTTGGGGTTGATTGTAGCTTCAGACTGAAGCTGGAGGTTCTCACTAGAAGACAAAGCTGGAGCCAAGTCACGGGGTATTGGCAACCCCATGGGGAGGTGACATGTATTGACTCTTTTAGAATGACACTTTCAATTAAATGCCTTCGTTTACAAGACCATACCAATTTATTTAAATTTTATATATATAAAGAACCCCCCTCCCCACACACAAAAGTGTGATTTTTTCTCAGTGTATTCAGTGTATGGCCCTAAAGTGAAAGGTAAACAGTTTTTCTGAAGGAAAATTAGCTTTGTTTGGCAGCACTTGTATAGGGCAGGAGAGTGGTTCACCTGAATACTAGGAACCATAAAGTTTTTCTAGGTTTCTATTTTCCGATAACGATTGGGGACCAGCAATTATTTATCATGTCTATATTGCTTTCGGTGGTTCAAATGATTCATAGTCAACTAATTTACTCTCACAACAACCCTGTTTGTCATTATTCTTGGGGAACTAAGACTGAGAAACAGTGAGATACCCAAGGCCACTCAGGGCGTTCCTAAGACAGGAATTTCAACCTTTATCTCTCAGGCCCAGTCCACCACCGTATCCACTAGGCTACACTGGCTCTGAGTCACTGTATGGAGTTCTGTACTGATGATGTCCCTAACCTTTGCACACACTCTCATATCTGCTGTCTTTCCTGAAAACATGCTCCCTCAGCACTTGAGGGCAGGGGCTGTCAAGACTTCTTCACAAACCAAGAACACCACTGTCTCTGCGCTATGCAACACGAAGTACCCCAGGTCATGGATAAGTCCCTGATAGAGAAACATGGCTAAAATAAAAAATGCCCAACTTTTCCATTGGGTGTTATTCTAGACTACCATCACAGCAATATCACTGATTACATGGCAGAGAAATGGGTACCTTCTCTCAAACTATGTGCAGAGAAACTGAGCCCTAATCTCTTGAGGGTTATATTGATGCACTGCAGCACCTCTTGCTTTTCAAATCAATGGAAGTATGTAGTTCTTGTGAAAAGAGAATAAGGCAAAAATTTCCTGAGGAGGGAGTCTCTCCTTTTTCTTCTCTAAATTGAAGACTTCCAGGAGATCCAAGAAGGAGGGTGCCATCCTTCATCAAGGATCTTCAGGACTACACCAGAACATTTTTGTAAAAATCCCCTTGCCCTTTAAAAAAAAAAAAGTAGGACATAATCATGGTCATATAATGCATGGTTGACCATTGACACTATCTAGTAGCGTTTCAAAAACCCAAAGCTGAAATGAAGCTCTCACATTAATTATTTAAAGGGGAAATTACATTTAGGTAGGGGGAAGTAATGCATATTTTACGTAATATGGGGAATCTTATGTGTATCCCATGATATCTTTACATCAGAGACACAATATGTGTAGTCAAGGGAAAGGATAGCTTTCATGGATGTAAAAAACTGAAATGTGGCAACAGCTGTTGACTGCCATTGCATCTCCAAATAATGATGGAAATTGCCAGCATTAGCAGGTTGTGGACAATATTTCTTATAGCTACAGATAAAATCTCATCCTCATCTATCAGAGGATTTATGCTTTGGAAAGATAACAAAACTGCCGGTTTAAATACTGCTTGAGATGCCCAGATTCAAACAAACTCACACAGTCTTTCACAGATTGGATTTGTAATATGCTTTTCCAGAAGCCTTGGGAGTCCTAGATAACCACTATATTTACCCAGAATTTAGAATTAACTACGCAGAACAATTAGAGCCCTTCATACTAAACTGGGCTTGACGGGAACTGAGTTTCCTAATTTGGGAGTCCTCCCAGGCCAAGTCCCTTGGACTCAGGCTGAGCTTCCTATTTGCAAAAAGGCCTGCCCTGACAGAGCACATTGACATCACACCCTTTTGGGGGGCAGGGTTAAGAAGTTGCCCCATCCTTTTCCTGATGTGGTTTTGCCCCCACCGAACACTGTCACATTGCAGTAGCACCCCATTACATCAGGTCTGGGCTCAGGAGAGTCCTACTGCATCAGAACAAGGCTCCAATTGGTCACATTTTTAATCCATGGAGGACTGTAGATAGTATCTTAAAATAAATCTTTAAAAAAATCTTTTACCTGTTTACTGTAATTACTTGTCTCATTAAAAAAGATAATGCAACCTGGCTGTAAGGTTGATGGAAAGCCCAAGGAGCTTTCCATCAACCTTCCATCAACACAAAACCCAATAGCTTTTTAGGGGGACAATGGAGTTAAGCAACACCAGAGTGTGTGACCCCAGCATCACATCCTACCTCCTTTGACTTACCCTTCCCAACAGATAAGGTATTCACTCAGGTGGGTGCACTGGATGCTCATCCAGCATGAGAACAAGTGGGTTTTGAGCCCACAGTGTCCAGGAACGTAGCTAAAAGTCTTAATCACTCAGTCACCATGCATTTTCAGGAGAGGATGCAAACTATAACAGCACTTTAGACTGTCCTGCCTTAGGCAGACCCTGCGAAGGTGCAAGGCCAGTAAAGAAGTGGTGATTCTACAGTGCATGAGGCATGCTGGGACGTAAACACCAATCTGACGACACAACAAACATCACTGGAGTGACTGAATAGCCGGTGTCAGGAATCCTGGTTGACCATGAGCCTGCTCTACAACTCAAGGACGGTGACAATAAGTTTGGCTTTGTGTGTAGGAGAACAGCCAGTCATGACACTGTTAGATAACAGTCCACTGGTTCCAGAACAGAGAACACCTTCACATTTGTATTTGGCAACATATAGCAACACATTTTACTACACGCCATCCCCCTGTGTGCCAGCAGCTCCGACCCACAGCTCAGCCAAATGCAAGTGTTTCCAGATGAGCTGCAGATAGGTGTGATAGGGCTGCCAAATTTCAGACTCATGCAAAATGAGATGCTTCACTCTGCCAAGAGCCAGACCCCACTGCAAGCACAGGGACTGGAGGCTACATAACCAAACACAGGCGGCAGCTGGCTTGGAGCATGGCAGACTTCTTCCTAGTTTGCAGGTGGTGGAAGTCAGTCATGTTTTAACTCCAGAAATGACAGTGATCTGAAGGTAGCATAGGCAGGGACCCATGTTCACTGCATTTTCCCTACTGCCATGACTAAGAATGCCACTCTGCATTCCCTTGCCATATTCATTTATTTAGTCAATTTCTATGCCACCCTTTCCACAGAGGCTCAGCTTACAATAATAAAAACAGGAATAAAAAGGTCATTAAAATCAATTTTAAAATCCCCTTAATACCCCACCCAACCCACTCATACACCCCCATCCAATCCCATCCTATCCCTGCCTGCCAAATGCCTGGCCAAATAGAAAGGTCTTACATAGTTTCTGGAAGATGAGCAGTCTTGGGCTTAGGCAGACCTTCAAGGTGCGGGAGTTCTATAATCATGAGGCAGCTACCAAGAAGGTCTCCCTAAAATGGACCATATGGATCTGATGGACGGATGCTACACGAGAGCATTTCTGGGGGACTGCAGGGATTGCGATGGAACATAGGCAAGGAGGCGATCTTTCAGGTATCTGGGTCCCTAGGCCATTTTGGGCAGAAGTGGTCAAGAAGTAGATCACAAGCCAATCTCTGGTTCTTGGCAGCATTGGAAAGAGCACAAGACTGTTGAATAGGTCATTGTGGAAGAAAGATTTTTTTTTCTCCTAGTGTGAGGAGCTTGAGGAGGGGGACCAACCCCTTGGAGATCAGCTCTTAGGAGCAAAGTGGAACTGGTGCCTCAGGGAGCATCTCCAAGGAGAAGATGGACTAAGTGTGTTCCATCAGTGTGGCAGGGAAGGCTCTGTTTGAGGGGAGTGCTCCTCTCCATGTCTGAGACCAGTTGCTGAGGTGCCCTAAGGTGGGAACCAGCAAGAGGAATCACCTGAGGTTGATGCCTGCATCAAATGGATCATGTACACCACAAGTCTGGCCACCCATTTAGGACTTTAACAAGTCAAAAACAGTGCCTTGAATTGTGCCTCCCTGGAAAGTTTTTGGAACTGGTGCAGACTCCGGAGCAGTAGTGCAATGTACTCCTTGTGACTCGCCCTCAACAAGAACTGGGCTGCCACAACCTGCACTAGCTTCAGTTTCTGAACAGTTATCAAGGACAACCCCATGTAGAGCACATTGCGGCAGTCTAGTCTTGAGGTTGTAAAGGCAAAGCTCCCATTGATTTCGATGTTTGGAGACTGCACCCAAAGCATCAAAAATAAGTATTCTTCAGAGAAGACCAGAATTTGCTTTTGGGGAGGGGAGGTTATACCAAATTGCTGCTCTAACATGGTCCATGTGCACCCCAACCAGTGTTTGCTGCTCCCAATGCATTGTGCTGACAAGGACAGATAATTTCTTGATTTATTATGGAGCTCTTTGTATTTGCCAGGCATAGTGTGGTGCGTCAGTTTGGGGAGCTATTTGGCACTGAACTTTGCTGTTTTTATATTGCAGTGGCTAGCTGCAGAAGCAGAATTGACAGGTTTATAAAGTCAATAGAAAGCTGTCGGAGGGTGGGGCTTGCAGATCTTTCCTGTGGCAGGTAACCAAGGATATGAGCAATTTGAAAAAGGAAGTAGGATGCTGCTGTCGATGCTCTGTGTTCCAATTTGCTGATAGCCTGTGACACTATACATAAATACAGAGCAGTTTTTTAGCAAAGTTGCTGAACCATGTCAGCATCTCCGTAGGATTACCATCTGCAGCTATCTTCCTTGCAAGCGATATTAGCTGCAAATGTGTCTTGCCCCAAGAGACTGAGAGCTAGAGGTGAGTATATTTTAATTGTTTAAAATTCCTTGTACTTTAGAAGGGACACTAGGGTTGTAGCTGCCAAGCCACTTACTCCAGAGCAGTTCCATTGAGGTCAGTTGAGATATATCGGAGTACGTGGTTTGAATATTGCAGAATAAGTACACTGGATGTTTAGGGTAGACACGGTGTTGGTTTTTTTGTTAGGCTGGGCATCTTTTGTTGCTTCTTTTGGTAAGCTAACTGTAAGCTTTTATAAGATGGCATGCTTACATACATTTAGCAGCAGCTAACCTTAAAAACAGAACTATTCTCCTGCTAGTCAGCTAATACTTTAGCACTGCTGCCCCAGTTCCTTCGCCACATCCCCAGTCAAACTCACTCATTATTATTCCTTATTTTGGCTCAGTATTAAGGCACAGGGTTTACCTTAAATTTCTAGCAATTTGGGATTTTGCTCTCTCACTCAAGAATTTTAAAAGTCTCTCTTACATCAACAATAGGGACTACAGATAATGTTTGGTTGTTTTTAACCTTTCTGCAATTGGTGGCTTTTCTGTTATTCTGTGCTTCTATCCCAGTGACTAAGCTTTCTCTTACTTTCCTTGGTGTTACAGGTGACAGTGGCCGGTGCATCCTCCAGTGCAGTACTCCTGAACTGCAGTTGTATATATTCCAGCTATTGATGTCATGCCTGGAAAGACTAAGAAAAGCTTCAGAGGACATCATGTTGGTAAAAGGGAGAGTCTCTTTTGGCGATAAAGCAAAGAGGACAGTGGCTGCTTCTCGTAATATCCTAACCCCAGACAAGATTCCTGAATTCTGTATCCCACCACGGCTGACCGACTCTGCTCCTATGTGCAATACCAGCTTCCCTGTTCTGCCTCGCCCAAGTGCTACAGAGCCCAGCCTAAATAGCTCCAGTGGGGTGATGCACCAGCTGCCTCTTCTTCAGATGGGACTTTCTGTACAGGAGTCTCTCTCAAGGGAGGAACACACCAACTCAGACCCACATTCACAAGCAGCGCTGTCTCTACCCCACTTCCCCAAAGCTCACACTTCCTATGGATTCTGTACCTTGCTGGAGAGTCCTCACACTAGGAGAAAAGAATCTCTCTTCCACAATGACCTATTCAACAGTCTTACAACCTGTCCACTGCTACCAAAATCCAGAGCCAACACTTGTCACAAAGAGGCAACTTCCAGCCAGATCGGCTCCATGGGTACCAGAGTTTATTCTAAGTATCTGTTTCTGCCAAGGCGAAGCACCTGGGAAAATGACATCTCCTCCACTGACTCCTCTCCTTTTAGCTCCCCTCTTCTCAAAAGATCCCTTCCCAGATCCTACTCCTTGTTTACAACCCAGAGCCAAACAGGACTACTCTATGGTGCCTTTAAAACCAAGAGCAAATGCAGCATGTCTAGGAAAAACTCTTTTGGCACAGATGAAGGCAGCTCCACTGATAACAGCCCCAGCATCACCAGGAAAGCACCAGAAGGGCTTCTTGAGACTGCAGCACAAAGTTTTTCTGTATCACATTCAGCCATCCTTCCCTTAGATTGTGCTGACGCTAAAGAGAGCCTTATTGGTGAAAATGCAGTATTTCTTGATGGAAGAGGTATCTTGAGACTGACTTATGACTATTGTCCGGAAAATCGACAGCTTAGGATCCATCTCATCAGTGCTGAAGATTTATACGATGCTTCTGTGGAAGTTAAAAAGATAAACTGCTGTATAACCTTTTCTCTTGTGCCCGGGAAAATACAGAAGCAGAGAAGCACAGCCATAAAGAGAAGCCGAAATCCAATCTTCAATGAGGATTTCTTCTTTGATGGCATTTCAGAAGATGATCTTTACAATAGATCAATCAAGATAAAAGCACTGAACAAAACATCTTCTATCAAGAGAGACTGTGTTTTAGGTAAAAAACTATTTTGCCTGATCAATATTTTGTCCACTTAGAAGGGATGAAAATAGAATTCACTTAGGCTATTTTGCTATTAAACACTCAATACGATCCACACGTTGCTCAGCTCTGCTCTTTAGCACCAATGTGAGTCCCATCACTTTACTGAGACCTATGTTAAGAGTAAGGGTTAGACTTAGAACCAGCATTCAACAGCTTGAGGACTTATGCTTTTTATGTGGTTAAACCACTTTTTATTGTACAAGTCTTAATTTTTAAGCAGATTACTTGTCAATATGGTTTTAACCAAAGGCAATAAAGCTTCCTTTCAATTCCACTGACTGATATTCAGCTGTGTTTTCATGCATGACCATTGCCTTAGGTTGCACTGTGGAGAGAACCAAGAAGTTTATCAGTCTGAAGTGATTGCTTGTTTAGCAAAATCCTTGCAAACCTCCTTTACTGTATATTTATTATTACAAATCTTAACCTAACATGGGCATGCAGACAGTACTGGAAACAGGAAAGGCAGGAGTCAGACTCCTGATGGAAATGAATACTTGCCATATCCACCTAAGCATGTGTTTTGCTACAGAGAGCGGGAAGCGGGAAACTACAAATGCAAAACAAGTTTGAGTAATAAGTTCTTTAAGTGTCAGAATAAGTGGTAAGACTGCATATATCTGAAAGACCACCTATCCTATGTGGCCCCTACGGTCAGCCAGGGGCGTCCTCCTGCGCATTCCATCTGTTACCCTTGTCCATGGGGCAGGGGTGCGCAGGAGAGCGTTCTTGGTTGTTGTCCCCGTATTGTGGAACTCACTTCCCCAGGAGGTTCGCTTGAGCCCCAGCCTGGCTATCTTCCAGAGGTGCTGGTACAAAATGATTTTTTATTTGGAAAGGCATTTGACAGGCAGGGATAGGCAGGGTGTGGTGAAGGTTTTGGGTGAGGTTGTAGGGGAGGATGGCGGTTTGAGGGGAGGCTGTTTTTATTGTTTGTATTTTAATGTTTTTAACTTTTTGTATGAGCCGCCCTGAGCCTTGTGGGAAGGGCAGCATAAAAATAAATAAATAAATACATAAATAAATAAAATAAAGGCTTGTTTTTAACCCCATAACATTATTTGGGTTCCCCTACCCCTTTCTTTTTGAAGCATCAACTATGCCCACAAACTAGAAGTGGGACTGATTAAGTGTTCTGGTGCCTGGGTGCTATCATTATATGTCAGCTGTCTGACTGGTGGGTCTGACACGCACGCCAAGAATTTTACCAACTAGCATATTTGGGGGGGTCAGGATCCTTCCTGATCCATAGAGCAGTCCTGTTATGTCAGATTGGCAGTTGGCTCTGAAGAGGTTGTTTGTTTGTTTGTTTGTCTGTTTGACTTCCCCTGCAATGTGGGTCATGGCTTGCTTGTTTGAGTCATCTGGATAGATTTTGTGTAAGATTGCTCCCTGTTTTTCAGTTATTAGTTTGCTCTGGCCACTCCCCATCTCTATTTGTGTCAGGTTTTTATTCTTGGTTGGTAGACTCATCTGTTGGGGCAATTCAGATATGGTATATACCGCATCTGTTCAGGGGGCTGGACTAGATGACCCTTGAACTCCCTTCCAGCCATAGGACTCTGTTTAAAATGCAATTTCTCACACAGTTATGAATAGCAAGCACAGAATGTGTCTGAAAAGGTTTATATAGCTCAAGCATATTCTCCTGAGGTGCTGGTTAGTTAATGGGCCATGCCTAATGCTTTAGAGAGGAAAGCACAACTACTACTGCACCCAACATCTGTGCAGCGCGGAACATGGGGAAAATGCTTCCTTAAAATGACCAGGGAGTTATTCATGGATTTAGGCATGACTGAATTGCCCCACTTCATAGTTTAGAATTGTAGATGAGATCAGACTCATACGCACAGTGGTGAACAACACAATTTCTTAAAGCTGCAGAGGTCCATCCCCTCCTCAAAAAACCATAGGTGTTTTTAAACAAGCAAGACTTTTGGGGGTGGGGCATGGCCACTGAGTAGCACAACTGTGAAGCAGCCACTCAGGTGGAGTAAGCAGGGAGGAATTTTAACCTGCAGCTCCCAGCGTGGGTAACACGGCAGCCACCTCACACTCCCCCTGCCATGGTCCATGGCTGGCCTTTGAAATGGACATGTCCCTGAATGAGCGCTGGGGAACCCAGGCTCCCCAATGCTCACAGCCAGTTCCTATGACTTGCAAAGGCCGTGTCCCTCATCACAGTGTCTATGAGCAGCTGACTGGTCTGCTGGTATGGGTGGCCACCCCAGTTCATACGGGCAGGGGATGCATGGGTACCCGTTGCCATGCACGTTTTTGACATGCCTCACACGGCGCGTTCCGGATTTCTTGGCAGCACACTGTGAGTGGACATGAGTGGGTGCTGCAGGCCCACAGGAGCACAAATTCCCCTGCACCATCTTCAGACAGGTGGGCAGATGAGTGGCTCCTGGGTGGCCATGTGTGATAGCATCTCGTTTAAAGAACACCGCATTTCTTGACAACTGCTTGCCAATTATCGCCAGGTTGCCAATCTGCCTCACTTAGAGCTGGTGATTGAGACGGCTGGGGCAGTTTGTCTACAGAGGCACGTTGACTTCAACAACCTCTTGGGAAAATTGCAATCTGGGTTCCAGCTTTCCCATGGGGTAGAGACAGCACTTTTCAGGGTGATAAATGATCTACTGATGGTTTTAGATTGACAGCTTACCATTTTGGTCATGCTGGACTTTACAGCAGCATCCAGTATGAGTGACCATGGGTTGCTGCTTCGGTAGCTGAGGAACATTGCTGGCATGATGGGAACTGCTGTTCAACGGTTTCAGTCATACTTGGAAGAGTGGAACCAGTTGACGATGATGGATGAATGCATGTCATCCCCAAGAGGCTTGAACTGAAGCGTTCCTCAAGGTTCAGTTCTCTTGCCCATGTTATTCAATGTATACATGCAACCCTTCACGGACATTATGACCAAGAACAGGGATGAGTATATGCAACTCTCTCTCTTGCCCAGAGATCTGCCACCTGGCCTCTGCCCTGGAAGAATGCTGGAAAGACATAGCCAGCTGGACGTGTTGGAGCTGTCTCATGTTCAGTCTGGGGAAGGCAGAGGTCATGCTGGTGGGGAAGGGCAGCCAATATGAGGATGCCCTGCCTCCCTTGGACCCCTGCATGTATATGGGGTCCAAGTAGACATAGTGGGCCAGGTAAAGAACTTAGCATCATTTTCAGCCATGCTCCGTCCATAATAAATTAGGTATTGGATGTGATTTGGAGGAGTTTCTTTCAGCTACACAATTTGTGTAAGCCATGCCCTTATTTATCCCAGAATGACTTTGCCCTGGTGACTACGAGACTTGATTTCTCTAACTCCCTCTTCTATGAACTACCATAGTGCTTATCCATCACTTGCAGCTTGTTCAGAATGCAGCAACACAGCTGCTCACTTGTTTGGGTAGCCATGAGCATATTATGCCCACCCTGCTTTCTCTGTGTTGGCTACCTGTAGAGCAACAGAGATTGTGCTGCTGGTTTTCAGGGTCCTGAACAGTATAAGGTGATGGTTATATTCGAGTCCTGCTCCTGGAGCCTCACACTGATAGGTATGTGCACTCAGAAACCACTCGCTGTTTGGGGATCCCGCCATTGCATCTTAACTTGGAAGGCAATCAGGCCTTTGCTGTGGCAGGCCCGTCAGTATGGAACTCCAGATGTGCCCATCTTGGTTCCTCCTTCTTTACCTTTAAAAAGCTCCTGAAAACTCATTTATTTTCTAGGTGCTTTTAGGATCCACTGCAAGTTCCCCGTAATGTAGTCTGTCCTCCCTCCTTATCTTCCCCTTTTAAATTGATTTTATATTGCTTTATATAAAGCTTTTGCAGGCTGCTTTTGCAGGAGGGGCGGGGTAGAAATCTATTGAAATAAATAAATAAATAAATATCGTTGTTATATTTTTATGATTGTAAAGCATTCCAAGTGCCATTTACAGGCAGGTGAGGGGTATAAAATTATTATTTTTATTATTACCACCACTAATTTGTTTGTTTTTTAAAACACATGTTGTGTAAACCCTGAGGGCAAGTGCTCTTGACTCTCCAGCTATTCAAGTCATGTGCACAAGTGATTTCTTCATTGGCACTCATGTACAGGAGGAGGGTTCAGGGGAAGGGAATGGAGACAAAGGCATGCACTCAAGGATAAGGGTGGATCCATGATCTGGACCCTCCCTATCCTTCTCCCATCCTAAACACCCCTGTCCTTAACTCCTACCCAGCCCACCAATTGGTATACAAAGCCCTATACGGTCTCGGCCCCTCTTATCTAGGGGACCGCCTCGCCTTCCGTGACTCAGGATGAACCCTCCGATCCACTGGGGACGCCTATCTGGAGGTCCCCTGTGTAAGTCAGGGGGCCACCATGGAGAGGGCATTCTCAGTGGTCGAACTACGGTTGTGGAACTCCCTTCTGAAGGAAGCCTGCCTGGCCCTGGGTCTGCTCGCCTTTCGGCGGGCATGCAAGACTTGGCTGTTCGCCCAGGCTTTTGGAGGGGAGAGAGAGGTAAATGGGAGGGAGATTGGTGGGGTGGGGAATTTGGGGGAATTGGAGGGTAGGGTTAGGGTTGGGGTTTTTAAAATTATTTTAAAATTGATGTTGTTTTATTGCATTGTTAGCCGCCCCGAGATGCCGTGGGCATGAGGGGGCGGCATAGAAATGTAAATAAATAAATAAATAAATAAATAAAAACCAACCTTGAACTGATTTCCTAAGTGGCCCCTGGGAGAAAAATGTTTTCCATCCCCACAATAGACAATCTTTAAAGCTGTGCTCCCCCACTCCTCCCCTCTTGCTTTAAGCCATATCAGGGTTCTAATCACCTCTATCTTGGCCTCAGATTTTAGATTATTGGAGTTGAGACTAGAGAACTCAAACTGGTGCATACTGTAGTGTCTGAACTGAGCATTCCTTCACATGGTTATCTACATACCCCTTTCCAGATTCCATGTGCAGGCCCAAGCTGAGGCCTTTCCCATCCTGGGTTTCTATTTCTACATCCTTTGACCTTTAGGGGCAGAAAACTACCTATTGCACTTTACCTCCTACTGTTTATACGGGACAGCTCTGCAGCAGTTTCATTTGCCAAAGCTACCCAACTTTATCTAAGTCAAAAGACAATATAATCTGTCACAACATCCTCTTATCAGTCCCAAAGCAACAGCAGCTTACAGAGCTGTATGAAGCAACACAGGTTTTTCTTGGTTGCTCTCTCTGTGCAGGGGCCTGTGGAGGTGGTGTGTGGGTGCGGGCACACACCCAGTGCACACCGATCCCCTGCCATGTGAACACCCCCAAAGTGTGCTGGTGCTCCACCCAGTACACACAGATCCAGCAGGGAAGGGGGTTTGTCTAAAAATGGCCAATAATTCTTTGCATATCTCATGTGGGGGCAGGATGAAGAGGCCCATTCCCATCTAGCTATGCACCTGTGTGCATGTGACTATGCTGAGGGGACATTAATATTTCTGTTTAGTTGTGTGTGTGTGTCCTCTTTTGAATGCAGGTAATGAGAATTATCATCATAGTTTTCCAGAAATAATGCTTCCCTTGCAACTGACTGATGGAGCCCGACTCTCCATATTTATGGTGGACTCCTGCTGGGGAAATGGCTCTAGAAAGGGCATTTGTGTACAGGATTTTATTCAAGAATTATCTATCCTGTTCAACCTTGGATACACACAAGCTTACAATGGAGTGATGTTAATACTTCTCCCCAGCCTAATCATTCCTTCCCACTCACAGTTTGCACTGCTGTGCACTTCAAACATACAGCCCAGCCAGCACACAACTATCTTATCGGCTAACCCCAGAAGCATATGCATAAACACAAAGTGTGCCGTTGTGTGATCCAGATTAGATAGCTGTCTCCTGCTTACCTGGAATGTTTAAGTGCATGGTGCAGAAAAGCATACGTGGGCGAGGTGAGAGATTGCGACAAGGAAGAGCAAAGCTGCGGTTTCAGCTCATAGGAGTAAGAAACATTTCTCCAGTCAGGGCTTGGCCACCCATTAGTGAAGTGGGACCCCCTTACAGGGCAGCAGCCCTTTGGAGATGACAAAGCTGTCAAATTTGTGGGAAACACCACCAGCATTGCTCTAGATCATCTCTGTAACACAAAGCACAGCAGAGAGCAATATGATGCAGATCCCCGATTTCAAGCTGCTATTTCAGCTCATGAGTGTAAGGGCGCATTCAGACGTGCGTTTAAATCGCACAGCAGCGGCGGCGGCATCGTGCGATTTAAAGCAACGCGCACTTCTGGGTTGGTGTGAATGCACCAAGTGCGCACATTTCAGCCTAACGTGAACTGTTGGAGTGAGGTTTTCAAAGCTGCTCAGAGCAGCTATTAAAGTCGCACTCCAACAGTTTGCGTTACGCTGAAATGTGCGCACTCGGTGCATTCACAAGAACCCGGAAGTGGGCGTTGCTTTAAATCGCACGATGCCGCCGCTGTGCAATTTAAACACACATCTGAATGCAGCCTAAGTAATCAGGGGCAAGGGAGTCTGATGAACTAGGTTGATGGGGGCCTCAGGTTATTCAATATCAGTGCAGCCTGAGCATTGCAGCCTGACCAACTCGTGGGCTATATCTCAACAGTGCACCAGCAGCACCACCCATTCTGAGCCCTACATGGAAGTGCCAGCAGAATGCCTAGACTCAATGGGTGCTTTTACACAGACTGCACCTATGCCTCTGCTCCATCTCATACCCAGGTGGGCTGTCTGTTTAAAGGTAGGCCACCTGGATGCAAGGTGGAGCAGAGGTAGAGCTGGTGCCGCCTGCTCCAGGCCAGCTCTGCTTGTGGTGCTCCAGAATATCCTGGAGCTCCGCAAGTGGAGCAGGCCACCCAGACCTGGAGCAGTGGTCATCTACTTGGTCAATGGGTTGCTGCAGCTCTACTTCAGGCTGGGGGTTGCCTCAGCAATGCTGCAGAGCTGCTGGTGGCAGCCTAGAGTGGCAGCTGATATGCCCATAGTTCTATTGTATGGGGGAGGGGGTGCCATGCAGGCAGACTGCAGGCCGTGGCAGCAGCCAGGTCCATTTAAACCTGGCACTGTCGGGGCTGCATGCAGGGGATGTGGGGCTGGCCACCAGGGGTGGTCCATCTGGTCACCCAATAGTGGAAACAAAAAAAGCATCTTTACATGAATGCACAAATTACCATGGGATAGCCATGTCTTGGGTTGCCAGATCAAAAATTTTAAAGGAACACCATAGAGCCCCCACTTCCACAAATAAGTGACAGCCCACCACCACCCCATCTCCACGATAACTCTTTATTCCCTATTAATTAACTCTTTATTCCCTATTAAGCCAGTAAGCTTAAGAGAAGCTTACTGGCATGAAACAACTTGATGTATGGAATGTGGGGTGACTCTTCACTGACATACAAGCCAGAGGCATGCTAAATATGGTTACTGGAAACCACTCTAACACTCCAGATTCATGAAGTCCACAAAGGAGCAGGTTAAAATGAGGTTGGACTCAACTTTCACTTTGGGACCTCTTAAGACTGAGAGATTGGCTTTGAGTCAAGAAAAACTTATTGCAGCCCACATTAGTTAAATAAGCAGCAAGGCACAGATGAGCTTCTTTCAAAAGTGTTGGTTTTAACCTATAAAGCCTTGCACGGTCTGGGCCCTGCTTATTTGCGAGATCGCCTCACACCCCAAGTTCTAGATCGGCCCCTGCAGTCATCCGGGGGCGCCTTGTTGGAGTTCCCCTGGGTTCTCCGGGGGCCCACGCAGGATAGGGCGTTCTCAGTGGCCACGCCTCTGGAATTCCCTCCCAGTGGGGGCACGTTTAGCCCCGGACCTCCCGGCCTTCCGTAGGAACTGCAAGACTTGGCTGTTCCACCTGGCATTTGGTGAGGGAGAGGGGTGGGGTGGGGGTTGGGGAGGGTGGAGTGGGGGTTTTGTATGATTGATTATACTTTATAGTGTTGGATTGTTTTTATTTATATATGTGTTGTTAGCCGCTCTGGGC
>QEPC01003057.1:103013-122244 GCA_003113815.1 Sphenodon punctatus | reverse complement strand
GGGCATAAGCAACATAACTGGGACTTCTGAGATAGCATCCCAGCAGTCAGGAGACATAGTTTAAACACATCCAGGCTGGCCAACTATCAATCACATCCTGCAGCACTGAGACAGAGGACATAAGAGAATTTCTATTGACTCTTTCCTAAACAGATGCTTCTGACTTCCCAGAAATAAGTGGAGGAGATATGTTGGGATGGTCCCAGCACAGAATGAGGATATTTGGTTGACACTTCTGTTGACACTTCTGTTGACACAGTGACATAAGAGAATCCCAGGCATAGGCCCCTTCTCTACATTTGTTGTACAGGCATATAAAACTGAGACCCTTTATAATATCTTTCTGATATTTGGCAGAGATTATCAGGAAAGTGAAATATCTAGTCCTGCCAAATTTCATGTACACTGATTGGATTACAAAGATGTTATAGTCAGACATACATTTATTTGTTAATTGCTTATACCACCAAGAACTTTTGTCTAATTCTTCTGAAATTTTGTAAAGATAGTTACTATGAGAAGGGGTATAAACTTAACAAGTTTCACCTACATTAGATGTGAGGAAAAGAAGTTACAGCTAAGAATGTATATGTAGAATATTGCAAAATACAATAATTCAACTGCTTCTAAAATCGGAATACTTTATCCAATTATTTTGAAATTTGGTTCACGTAATGAGTTCTTTCGGAGGTAGAGGCATCCCAAATTTCAGCCACATAACTTAAAAAACAAAAAAGATAAAGCCGATAATATGTTTTCCATTGAAACCAATGGAAATTCAATTCCGAACTCACCAAACGCATCCGAACTGAATGTTCGAGTTCGAGTTCGGTTCGAACGTTCGGTTCGGTTGACCAAACTGTTTGAGTTCGGTTCAAACTCCGAACTTCCGAATTTGAGTTCGGTTCGAACGTTCGGTCGACCGAACTATTCGAGTTCGGTACGAACTCCGAACTTCCGAACCGCGTTCACCCATCCCTACTGCTCAGATGCCTCCAGTTCCCCCGGTGCAAGATTTCCCACTACATCAGCCATTTTGTGGAGGCTGCTTTCAGTTCTTCGTGTGTTGCACCACGGGGGATAGAATTTATCTATCTTTTTTCAGAGTCCTTTTTCTTATACCTGTTCATTACTTAGTAGAATAGCTTCTTTTAAGTTTTTTTTTCCTAACATTTGGGCTCACATTTCTTGAACTTAAATCACAGGGTCGCAGGAGCTTTTGCCACGCACGTCCTTTTAGCTGCGCATGCCCAATCGGTCCCCGCGTTATGTTCACTTTTGATTTCTTGGACACTCTGTATCAACGATTTTAGCTTATGTTATTAAAAAACTTTCTTCTTAACTACTAAGAAGTGTTGTGTGGTCTGACATTGGGGGATCACAAGCTGAGCAACTGGAGCTTCCAAGCTCTTGCGAACCCAGAGAGAGAGAGAGTCTGTGAATGGGAGTTCTGGGAATTTGGGTGGCAACAGGATTTCCCCTTTGCACAACTGGACCAGCCAGAGAGAGAACTGGTTCAGGTGGGCTGCAAGTGAGGGAAATTGAGTCACCCAACCCAGGAAAGTGGGGTGTTGGACCCCAAATCCTGTTATCGGCCGGTCTCTAACCTTCCCTTTTTAGGGAAGGTTATTGAGCGGGTGGTGGCCCAGCAGTTGCAGTTCCAGGAGCATCTGGATCATGTCGGTTTTATTGATCCCTCGCAGTCGGGGTTTCTCCAGGGATATGGCACCAAGACTGCGCTTGTGGTGTTGGTTGACGATCTTCGTCGAGAATTAGACCACTCCTTGCCAAGCCTCCACCTGAGTATCCAAGCAGAGTTGAGAATCAAGGAGCACCCCCAGACTCGGTACCTGGGGAACCAGCGGAGGACAGACTCCATCAATGATGGGGGCTGTTACTCCCACTGCCTTACCCACAAACATGGGTTCCTCCCTGGCTATGGTACTCAGATGGTGTTGGTGGCCTTGGTGGATGATCTCCACCAGGAGATGGATGCAGGATGTTCAACATTTCTGATCCTGCTAGTTCTCTCGGCCACATTTGACACCGTGGACCATGGGCTGCTGCTGAGACAGCTGCGAGACCTGGGGGGTCTGGACGGGACTGTCCTTGGGTGGTTCTGCTCATTCCTCTCAGGAAGAAGCCAGTGGGTAGTGTTGGGGGCTGAAACATCGAGCCCCCGGGCCTTGTCCTGTGGTGTTCTGCAAAGTTCAATCTTGTCTCCAATATTGTTTAATGTGCATATGCAGCCCCTGGGGGAGATCGTGAGAGGGTTTGTGGTGCGATGTCACCAATATGCTGATCATACTCAGCTGTACCTCTCATTTCCTACTGTCTCATTGCTCTCCAAATGTTTGGCGGCCATGGCGGATTGGATGAGGCAGAGCAGACTGAAACTAAATCCTGATAAGATGGAGGTGATGGTGGTGGGAAGGGCGTGGGAAGTTCTGGCCCCCTTGTGTGTGTGGGGTCCATACTCCTATAGCCCAGCAGGTTCTGAGTCTGGGGGTGGTGTTGGACACCGGTCTCCATCTGGATCGGCACGTGGAGACGGTGGCTAAGACCGCCTTCCGCCAGCTGTATCTGATACAGAGGCTGTGTCCATACATTTCCAGGCCCAACCTGGCCACACTTATCCATGCCTTCATCACCTCGAGGCTGGACTACTGCAATGCGCTTTACATGAGGCTTCCCTTGTTTCTGGTTCGGAGGCTGCAGCTGGTGCAGAATGCGGATCTAATAGAATCAACAGGGCCGAATGGCCCTGGTCTAATTCTCGGTGAAGATCGTCAACCAACACCACAAGCGCAGTCTTGGTGCCATATTCCTGGAGAAACCCCGACTGCGAGGGATCAATAAAACCGACACGATCCAGATGCTCCTGCAACTGCTGGGCCACCACCCGCTCAATAACCTTCCCTAAAAAGGGAAGGTTAGAGACCGGCCGATAACTGGCAAGGGTCAACATCAAGCAATGGTTTCTTAAGCAGGGGTCGCACTATCGCCTCTTTAAGGCAGCCCAATACCCTGCCCTGACTTGGAGCTATTCGATCAATGGCCTCCGTCAGTAAGATATTCCCCAGCTCGAAGAGACCATCAATGGGACAGCTGTCCAGATCAGAGTGTACATCCCCAAAGCCTCCCAGAACCATTCCAGTTCCATCTGTCTATGGGGGCAGACCATTTTAATACATTCCAAACCTGTGCCATGAGAGGGGCCTGCAGGTGTTAATGGTCCATCCATGACAAGGGCACAGCTGATATCTCCCCCACCAACGGCCCCCCCACCTCAAGACTGGTGAAAAACACAAGGTCTAAGGTATGTCCCTGCTGGTGTGTCAGGCCGTTGACCCGCTGGGACAGGCCCATGGTTGCCATGAACTCACGCTCCACACCCCCAAGATCGGCATCGGTGTGGATGTCCAAGTCCCCCAAGACTATTGTCTTTGGCGACTGCAACACCACCCCCGACACCAAATCCATTAGAGCATGCAGGGAGGCCTCCATACAGGTGGGCATACGGTATACAAGCAGCACTCCCAAACTGTCCCCTGCCACATCAAGCACCAGATGGAGACCCTCAACCCCCATTATGGATTGCACCTGATAACTCCGAACAGCCCAACCCTCCCTAAAAATCATGGCTACACCACCACCACCACCACCCCGTCCCTCTGACTGCGGTTGATGCTGCATGGAATATCTGACTGGAACAAGGTCAGCCAAGATAGGCCCTGACTCCATGTCCAGCCAGGTTTCCGTGATACACACGAGGTTGGCTGCATAGTTCAGTATTTGCTACCGACCTCGCATTCATTAAGCACCTGTCCTGCCGCCCAGCTCGAACATACCCTCCATATGGACCATACCTCCCACGCCCCATCATGCCCCCAATGGCTGTGTCCCTCCCCACACCCGGCCCCAGCCCCGGTTCCCCTCTGGCTGTCCCACTCCAATTGAGGGGAGGATTCCCACCCACTCCCAAATTCAAACCTCATCCCCTCCCTAATCCAATTCCCATCTATATTCCCCATCCCCTTACCACCCCACTATAAAATAAAGAAACCCCCACCAATCACCTCCCACACTTCCCCCCCCTTAAAACAAGTATCCCCCAATACAAAGAACTCCCCACAATTCACTGCCAACAGACAGAACCCCAGCCCACCCAGGCCCCCACCAAGGGCCACACCCAAGGGCCCTCTGAAGGCAACTGCTGATGGTATAAGCTACTCTTCTTTGGGCCTGCTCTTTGTTTGTGATTAGTTCTAGCCTTGGTCAGAGTGTTTTCTTATACTTTGCTGGCAGGCTTTGTGTGTGTGTGTGTGTGTGTGTGTGTGTGTGTGTGTGTGTGTGTGTGTGTGCGTGCTAGAGCTTATTGCAAAAGTTCAGCTAACTACATAAATCCAATCCCCACACACCTGGGGTGCTGCCCAATATCCTCCTGTTCCCTCCTGGGGTGTTTTCTGCAAGTTGACGGGCACCCCCACCCAGACTGAAGCCTGTGCCAAAAAGCAGAGATGACAGATATCTCCTCTGGCCAATTGGTGTGACACTTCAGAGACACCCCGAATGGGACAGAGATGTGATTGTCTCTCTTACTAGGGATGGGCGAACGTGTTTCGGAAGTTCGGAGTTCGGACTGAACTTGAATAGTTCGGTCGACCGAACCGAACTTCCGAACCGAACTCGATTTTTGAACCAAACTGAACCGAATTTCTGAACTTGGTTTTGTTCGCCCATCCCTATCCCTTACTGCATGCTTCCAGCTTTCCAGGACCAATCCTGGGTGGCTCTGAGGCAAGCATAGAAGGGAAATAACTGTGACTTCAGGCAACAAGGCAGAGGGCAGGGGGAAGCATCCCAGAAATCAGGAGACATGGTTCACACATCCAGGCTGGTTAATTGTCATCACATCCTGCAGCACCATGACAGAGAACATAAGCAAATCCCTTATTGGCTCTTTCCTAAGCAGATGCTTCCAACTTCCCAGTAACAAGTGAGGGAGAGGGGTTGGGGTGTTCATATAAATGAATGATATATGGGTGACATATATGCTGGCCATTTGGCATCACAAACGTATCTTGTACCACAGTGACAAAAATCAGAGATTCACTGATGCAGGCTCATACTGTCCAGGTGCAGTCTAGGGTTTGGTCGGGGAAATAGTCAGAGGAAGACACAATTCCCCTCCAAGGGAAGACTCTGGGCTGGGTGGTCAGTCCAGGAAATGGTGGAGAACAAGGGGCAGAAGCATGGAGCTGGACTGGTAAAGATCTCAGGGATAAAAACTAAAGCAGTAGGAACAGCAGCAACAGTCAGGGGAAATACTGTTGCACAAGACAAAGTGCTGGGGGCAATCTGGACTAGGGATGGGCAAACAGAACGCGGTTCGGATGTTCGGTCATTCGGTTCAAAACCCGAGTTCGGGTTCGATGGTTCGGTTCAGCCGAGTTCGATTTGGCCGAACTTGGCCGAACATTCAAAAACAGCGAAACCGAAATGAAATAGAAACTTAAACCTAATTTTGGGCCCTGGAAAGACGTTTTTCCTGCCCCCGAACTCATCCGAACTCATCTGAACTTGACCGAACTGTTCGGTCGTTCGAGAGTTCGGTTCGGACGTTCAGTTCGGTTGTCCGAACAGACAGAGTTTGGTCCGAACTCCGAACATCCGAACCGCGTTCGCCCATCCCTAATCCGGACATATGTACATTTCATCAACCAATCAGGGCAAGGGACAGTACAGAATTTTGTATAGACAAATCACATGGAATGTCCAGTGTGTGTCAGTCTGTAAAACACTATGTGGTAATAAGCAAGGGTTAAATATTACTCATATTTACTTAGCATAACTAACAGAAAATTTTCCAAAACCTTTTGATATGCAGACCCAGAGTTCAAAGACTTTTGCAGAGTCCCATGTTTACCTTCTGTTGAAGTTAGCACTGAGATAATCCACTGTGGAGTTGGAAGTTGACCGTAGCAAAAGATAATTCACTTCTCCCCTGAATGCAATCAGAAGTCAAGGAACTGTGAATAAAGGAACTTTGATGAAGGACTTTAAACTAGGTAATTCTTCTGGTGGCACTGGAAAGCTTACTGTACTGCTTCTCAAGGATGTTGTACTAACAAGGAGACCTGGCAGGAGGACTGTAGTACACCTGGTGAAACTGGGCTGGTTCTGTCCAAACATTAAGAGTCATGCTAACATCTCTAGCCTGCATTTACAAGGAGCTATAGAAATGCAGAAATGTCTATTTTGTTTATCCGCTTACCATAATTGAACTTTTCTTCTTTCTAAAGAAAATAGAGCCTGGCTGCAGGTCTTGGGGAAACTGGTTACAGAGAGGATTCAGAGAAACCATACCCTAATCTATAATGGTTATCCCAGAATAACCCATTCAGTTAGGCAGTTACAACCTGGAAAGGCATGGAGATCATTACACCAGGGCACCTCAAGCTCTACTAGCCTGTGAATGAGTCCACTTTAAGGCTGAGCATAGGTCACACAGAAGACATGGTAGCCTAGTTTTACTAGGATCCAGTTTCCTCCCCGTATATAGTTCAAATAAAGTTGTCCTACAGAAAAAAAGCTTATTAAAGGAGTCAGCAAACTACAGCCAGTTTGTGTCTCACACATGGTCTTCTCATGTGGTGCTTGGAAGAAATCTTACTCTGTAGCAAGCTGTCATCTGATTTTGGACAAAAACACAACATCCAGTACGTACAAGAAATGTAAGATTAAACAAAAAAAGGGAAAAGCAACAGCTGGTAACAGCTGCCAAATTAGAGATGTGATGGAGGAACCAAGACCTTAAGAATAATAATGTCTTTGCTTATTGCAGAAGTACTTAATTTCTGATGGTAGTAAAGTCTATGTACCAAAAGCAAACAAAAGGTTGCTGTAGTTGCTATGACAGAGAAGCACTCTCTCTGTTAAATATTAAACAGAGGGCACCTAAGAATGAAGTGCCCACATGCACCTATGCACACATGCATGAATCTATGCAAGTATCTTTGTTGCCCCAAGCCACATAAATCATATGCATCTCTAATAAACAGACTACTGTAAATTCATACATCCTAGCTCAGGCCCTAGTCCTGGATTGGCTTCCCCATACCTAACCAATAATTATGGTAAAGTTGCGTGGATGTTGATTAGTGTACTTTGGAGTTATGTCAGTCATAGAAATAGGTCAATTTCTGGAGGCTGAACAAGTTGGTTGGGACGTAAAAGTTCTGACTGAACAGGAAATGGCTCACCCCACATATGCCCCTTTTTCATAGAATTGTAGGGTTGGAAGGGCCCTCAAGGGTCAAAATCAGAAAGATGCTTATCCACCTGCATTTTGAGAGCATCCATGGAGGGTGACTCCACAACCTCTCTGGGCAATAGTTCTTACAGTTAAGAAGTCCCCGCCCCCAATAACTAACCAAAATCTACAGTGCTGCAATTTAGGCCCATTCCTCTCCCTTCTTTAACAGTGGAGAACAAATATTCTCCACTGCTCTTGTGGCATCCTTTTAGATATTTAACAGTGCTTTGTCCCCCTCTTGTCTTCTTTTCTCTAGGCTAAACATACCCAAGTCGTTCAGCCTTTCCTGATATAGATTATCTCAGTTGCTCTCCTCTGAGTTTTCTCCAGTTTGTTATCTATGCCTTGAAGTGCGATATCCAAAACTGAACACAATATTCCAGGCGGCATCTCACTGTCTCCAACACTAAGTAAAGCGACACCACTACCTCCCACAATTTGGATACGATACCTGTAATGGAGCCCGAAAACAGCATTTACCTTTTTGCAACAATGTTGCATTGTTGACATATTCAAGATATGATCCACAACAGCTCCCAGATCCTTCTCTGCAGTGCTACTGCCTCACCAGTTATCCCCTATTTTATATTTTTACTTCTAGTTTTTGTTCCTATGTGTAGTACTTAGCATTTGTCTTTGTTAAATCTCATTTTGTTTCTTCCAGCCCAAGTTTCTAGTGTGTCTAAATTGTTTTGTAGAGTACCCATCATAGTGTTTATATCTCCTCCTGCTTTTAGGTCATCCTGGCAGGTCCCATGTCTCGAACCTGTGACCCCCAGGGTTTGGAGTGCTGTCCTGTCCACTGGTAACATCACTCAGACCTGATTTCAGCCTAGTTCCCTCCTCCCCATGTCTCCTGTGTTCTCCCAATCCTTGCCACGCCACACCCATTCCCAGCTGTGTCCCATTGCTCCAGACCTGCCTCCCAACTTCCTGATTGGCTGCCAGTAGGCCTAAAATGACACGTTGCAGTTTTTGGCAATTCTGTGAGAAACTGTCCATCTGTTGCCATTTTTCCAGTGCAGCATCCCTGGTCAAATCAGATTCTTAATTTGCCAATGTAGCAAAGTTTTAGAAAGTTCCACAAATTAGCACAAAGCAGGGACAAACTTGGTGGGGGCCTAGGTACTCCTGCACCCCTCCCTGGGATCCCCCGGGCAGAGGGCTCAGCACCCCTGGCTTTCAGGTTCCCCCCCCCAATCCACCCAAGGCTCTCTCCACACATACCCAGACTGCACACTTGGTAAGCAAATTACCTGTGGGTCTAAGTGGGCAGGAACTGGTAAATAAGGATTAGCAGAATCGTTAGATTTCAAGGGTACTTGAATAATCCAAGTCTTAACTTTGTCCGCATCTTCCAAATGGAAAGGGCCAGACACTGTGTATAGAATGGATCTTGCTAGAGTGTTTTCAAAATATCCATACCAATTGGTTTCAGACTAGTCCTCTTTTTCCATATATGTTGTGTTATTTCCCAGCTTACAAAATGAATCTCAAATCTCTCATTCATTCTTTGAGATAAAACTTGCCTGACAGCCTGGATAGAATCCGCAGGGAGGGGGGATCCCAATCTATGTGAGAGAAACTCTATTAGTTCCCCTACACCTATTGGGTTAAGTAGGTAGCTTCTCTTTATAGGCAAGCAAAAAAGTAGTGCGAGTCTGGCCAAACTAAAGGAGGATCCATTTGAATTTTACAATGAGGAAAGCTCCCAGTGCTAACATTCAAAGATTCCAGGGAGAAAGGGAGTTTGAGATCAATCTGGTCCGTAATAATATCTTTAGGACCCTTATGAACAGAAAAGGGGCCTACCAAATCCTCAGCTGAATATAACAAGCTAGCATTACTTTCTTCTATATATTAATCCAAAATCAACCAGGATGTTTCATCCCAATTTAAAGTGGACATTTCTGAAGAAACCTCCTGCTCATGGAAAGGCTCTGTTTGAGTTACAGCATCCATCACCTTAACATGACTTTCTTGGAAAGGCTGGGTGCTTGAATGTCACAGTTCAAATTTTAACCAAAGGCATTGTCCTTAGATCGAGAATAGACCCCTTTATGCCAATCAACTCTCTAAATATTACTAAAAAACAGGAAGAGACTGAAGACAACGAACCTATAGAGGCTTCCGTAGTTATATCCCCCAGTTTACTACCTGAAATGGTAGATCTATTTTAGCAGAGTAAGTGTGTAGATTTCTTGAAATCAAGACTACTTGTTCTGGGTCCCCAATACAAGGAGAAGCCAAAACTCCTACACTAGGTAAGCAACATTCCAAGACTGATGACAACCTTCCTCAGCTTCAGTGCCTAACTGCCTATACAATTACAATTGGATTGGGTAATACCACATTCCACTGTATCAGTTAAGGGGCTATAGCCTTCCACAAATACCTTGAACGTTCCAAGGTGACTTGCATTGCCATAGTGTTGTGGGCTACAGAGTGGAGAAATTTGTTTTTCAAGGGGGCAATCCCAACCAAACCTGGACCCTGATAAACTTTAGCTTGTGAGGAAGACAATAAAGGAGGAAATATAAGGCTCTTTTGTGGACAAAAAGCAAAGAATTATATTCAAGATCCTGGCGAGAATTGGAGGTAGCCTCTCAGGACTCCAATTATAATAAATTTTGGCACTTAATTGCCCAATCGAGAGCCTTAGTTCACTCCCCCCCCTCACACACACCACTTCTGTGGCCACTACATTGGCTGCACGATGGGAGGCTCACTTAGACGCCTTATTTAATACTTCACTCTTAGTATCCTCAGCAAATACTCAGTTTAGACTGATAGATAACTTTCCCAGTTGGCTTCCCATGACTCCCAAGGAAGTGTCCTTTATTACTTGTGATCTTAGAGGAGGCAAAGCCCCAGATAGTGATTTCATTCCCCCTGAGCTGTTGAAAGCTAATCACAGTTGGTGGCCAAGAGATTCTTCCTCCTCTCTTCACAGTAATAAATGATTCTGGGATGATCCTGAGTGGATGGAGGAGGTGTATTATAGTTCCCATCTACAAGAAGGGGAATCCTGAGGATCAAGCTACCTACAGACCTATTAGCCTTCTTGATGTAATTGGGAAATTGTACAACAAATACCTTCTGAGGCGACTTCAGTCTTGGGTGAACACAAACATAACAGACAAAGTGACTAAGTGACCCCTTGGTGACAGTCACCCAAGTGAGACCATGGGCAGTCAGGACATTGCAAGCTTTGAGACCTACTCACACCCAAGTTTTAGCAGACAGAAGAACCATAGGGACCCAAACTGAGGCAACTCTGGGGAACTAGCAGGGGGCCAAAGCACAAACCAATTTAGGTCTGGCCCATCTTGAAGCATGGGAAATGGGACTGAGAGTCACCACTCTCCTATTAGCAGTGACTGCCTGAGGAAATGAGAGACTACAAGAAATCAATCAGAGGCTGGTGATGGTCCTAGTAAATCAGGTCCAGTTTCTGGAGTGGTTACCTCAGGAGTTGCTGAGAAGTGATCTTAGGAGGACTCGGTATTCCCTTGAGGAGCTTAAGGAAATAAAGTTGTAAATCCAGACATCACGGGGCATACACACTTAGAGGGTTAATAGAATTATGATTTGTTGGAAGTTGTAAGCTGGGGAGTTGAAGTTCTGTTGGGCTCAAGAAGGGTATACGTTAAAAAAAAGGAAACAATACAGCCCAGGAGAGAGAAAACAGTACCGCTGGAAGTGATAAGTACTGGGAACCGTATCCTTGCTGAAGTGAAGCCAGTAATGGCTTAGATGACTAACACCTGTGAGGCATAGGACTGGCTAAGGGCAGGTAGGAGGCCAGTGCTCCCCATCATGCAGAGTGAGATATCGGCCTGATTGGGGGAGGGTTAATAGGGGTGTAAAGAGAGCCGAAGAAAAGAGCTAAAGGGCTTATTGGGAGACCTAACATATAGAGAAACTTAGTGGTAGCCTGGGGGACAGGGGAAACCCTATGAAAGGTAGAAGAGCAGATGGAACATCTAAGGGTAGGTGAAAGGAAACATCTAATCCTAACCCTGAAGTAAGATCTAGTAACTTAAGCCTTAAGAGTAGGAAGGGTCTTGAGCATGACCCAAAAGGGGAGCTGTGAGGTCTCCTTACTGGGAACAACTCTGTGGGAGCCCACAGAACTTTTGGGACCCCAAGGGACAAGAAACCAAGGGACCACTCGTTGTTCCAGGTAGGATAGAGGATTAGTACTGATAGGAGGCTTATACCTAAAGATCTGGATATGGGAAAACTTGGGACCAAGAGATGGAAACTGAGGCTTGAGAGGAGTCCTCAAGAGAGGAGTAAACTATTTAAAACCTGGTTGTGGAGATTAAAACCAGTAAAACCTTTAAAGAAGTATAAAATCAGTACTGCGGTCACTAAGAGAGGGACTTGTGGGAAGGGGATCCCAGGGGTCAAGCAGAAGACAGAACCCAAGGAGGGACCCAAGGGATGAGAAACTGAGGGATCTCTTCTTAAGCTCTGGGCACGTCTGTGTGATAGTAATCTCAGTAGGGTTGGCAGCACCCAAGACCTAGACATGAGTACAGGAGAAACCCCATGCACTGTCAATGTCTGAGGAAGTAAACACTGACTAGCAAAACCTGGGAGATCTGGAACATGGAGTTAAGACTCCAAACATCCCTGGGGTGGTTTGGACTCCCTCAGGGGGAAGGAGCATAACAAGGTGGCTTGCTTTGAGCACCTTATCAGGAGGAAGGATTGTGCCCTGAAAGAATATAAGCACCAAGAAAGGGTTAACAAAGAGTCCTAGGGAAGTGAGTTCGCTAAACACGCAGAGGGGGTGTCTTTAAGAGACAACTGCTCTAGCAGCACAGCCATTGGGGCGGCACTAAGGGAAAGCGTCATAGCACTGAGAGGAAGCACTGGAAGAGGCAGGAGAGAGTGCCTCTCAGAAGCTGGGAATGTGAGCACTGCGAGAGAACTGAGTAGGCATCTAATCAGTGGCCTGTAGGGAAGGTAGGAGGGATTCAGGGAGAACACCTGACCCAAAGTCAGGGCTGAGACAGGGAAGTCCCGGTGTGACAAACAGCAGCAGAGTGGAGCAGGAACGCGGGGGAACAGAGTTTCACCACTTTCCCAGCAGCCCCTTCAGCAGCCTGGAGGTTTTGTGGGGGGAGGGGGCTCTCATGAAGAGTTCCTGCACTTTTAAAACACTACACCATGGCAGCAAAACAAGCCGTTTGAGAGAGAGCGAGAGCGCTGCCAAGCCTGTTGGTGAAGGAGAACTGTCCGTGTCGGACAGTGGGTGGAATAAGACCACCCTAACTTGCCTGCTGTATGCAGAGCCAGTGGGGAGACCAAAGGGAGGAGTCCAGGACCCACTGCATGCTGGAGATGGACATTAGAGAGAGACCTGGATGCAACACTGAGGGAGCTCCCAGCAGATCAGCACCAAAACAAGGTGATCAGAATAAAGAGACTGAGTTTGGGGACCTTTGGGGGTCCATTCAAAATCCTAACATGGGGGTTGCAGGTACCAGAGTAGCATGTGCCATGACAGGCCATGTGAAATTAAGAATTCTGGTCAGTTTCAAGGAAACCGAGGGCAGAATCCTCCATCATTCAAGTCAATAGGAGCCGAGTCATTGATTTCAACTGCTGTAAGTGATCATAACTGCATTCCTACGCAAATATCAGATACAATCCATGTGTGGGCGATATTTGGCTTTTTAAGCTAAGAACACAAGGAAATAGCTCTCTTTAGGTCCAAAAGCTTTCTTTGGAATGACCGATGAAGAGGTTCGGGGCATTGCAACACTTTGCATTACATAGCAGGCAAGATATACCAGAATATTGGCAACTTAGACAGCTAGTCTAGAAATGGAAAATCAGCACCACATGTACAGGAGCTTGATCAAATTCTGCACTTAGAGAAATCCTGTTTCGGCCAACTCATCCAGCCTTACAGCCTCTCTAAAAAGCAACAAATCACCAACATCCCTCTGCCATAGGATTCAAGGCAACTAGTCAAGTCCCCAAGTTCAGTAAGTTTGGAATCAAGTCCCACTGTGAAAACTCAGTGAGTCGGATAAGCCTTCCCTGTGTCCTCACACTTGGGAGTCTAATAGTCATCTTCAATTTTATGGAGATCTGAGTAAAAGATCTCCTTTTCTGTACTAAGAGCTGTGCTCATTCTGACCTTCTTCCTTGCCCCATCTCTCCCCATCACTGTGCCTGAGTTCCTCTGAATTTATTTTTTTATCTTAGAGTTTTGCTACCGCGCCCCTCCTGCCACAGGCAGCTCAGGGCCGCTTACAATTTGCAAAACAAACATTAAAACAATTTAAATACAACTAAAAGGAGGACAAAAAGAAAAATAACCCTACCCAACAACCCACCCCCTCACCCATCTCCCCCACCAAATGCCTGGTGGAACAGTCAGGTCTCACAACTTCTCCGAA
This sequence comes from Sphenodon punctatus, assembly GCA_003113815.1. NCBI lineage: Eukaryota > Metazoa > Chordata > Lepidosauria > Sphenodontia > Sphenodontidae > Sphenodon > Sphenodon punctatus. The sequence goes on along the minus strand of QEPC01003057.1, from coordinate 108,504 downwards.
AAGAGGGAAGATCCAGGGCCAAACAGGCCGCCACCAGAAGGGAGTTCCACAGCCGTGGTGTGGCCACCGAGAATGCCCTCCCCTGCATGGCTCCCTGGAAGACTTGGGGACCTTGAGCAGGGCGCCCCCAGATGACTGCAGGGGTCGGTCCAGCACCCAGGGGAGTGAGGCGGTCCCACAGATAGGTAGGGCCTAGGCCATTTAGGGCTTTATAGGCCAAAACCAACACCTTGAATCGGGCCTGGAAAACCACCGGCACTCAGTGCAGAGAGCGGAGCACTGGTATAATTTGACAGGGGTTGCCCTGAATTTGATTCCCTATGAGCAGGGACCTATGTTGACTGCATTGCTGCAATCTGCAGTGATTTTTGCAGAATCAGACAATCCTAACAGTGCCGTGCTGAAATTGCAGTGAAATTGCAGTGGAAGCTATCTGCTGGATCTTTAAATCCTGGCTCCAGCATAAGCTTGATGCCTGACCTCAAACTATGATGACTGCTGCTGCAGGTACCATCTGTCAGGGAGGTATAACCACGACCCCGAGAGTGAATAGGCTCCTGAGAGATGAATTGTGGGTGGGGAGGGCCTTAGGACCCTATATTTTGGTGAGGGAGGTCTGGGGCTTTAACATGAGGTGGGAGTTCTGGGGTGCTAAAATTCCAGAGGATTTGAGTGATGTTTGATTAACAAAGTTGTGATTCTATGTCAAATCTGTTGAGAAAGTATGCTGGTAAGCAAATTTGCATATATAAATTGTTTCATAATTATGCAAAATAAGTTAATTATGTAAATATTAATGCTTTGGTGAATTTGCAGAATTTGGCTTCACTGGTTGCAGAATTTAAGATGTTTTTGGTGCAGTGAACTCGGGTCCCTGCCTCTGAGACGGCAACCCTAGCAGACACATACTGTTAATTGTCAGGGCACACCCTCCGGACCCCACTGCTTCTTCCAATCCTTCCAGCAGCCCACTGAGAATTTAGTTCAGTGCATATACACAATTAAGGTTGCCACCTCCCATCAGGAGGCAGCTGGAAGGGGGTAAGGCAAAGGGGCTGTCATAGTCCCTTTCCAACATAACCACTTCCTTGTGGAGCATTGTGACCTCATGGCATTCCATAGGGCTGGGAACACTTCATAAAGCTAGTGACAAGTCGCTATGGTGCATCCCCTTTCTGACATGGCTGCCCCCTGCTCCCCGCAAAAGCTCCTATTCTCTATGTTAACCATAGGTGTCCCTTGCTAACTAGCAAAAAGTCAGGGATTACCCCAGAGCCTCTGCGTCAAAACCTGCAGTCTCTGGGTAAAACCCAGTTAGCAATCTTGTACACATTTCCTTATCCTGTCTTAAACCTGCTACCCTCTCCCTCTTGACCTCTACCCTTGGGCATAGCTCCAGCCCCCATCTCTAGCCAGCCAGTACTAGGGTAACCTTTTTTGAAACTGACTCCTTTTTGCCAACTCATACGGAACCAAATATTCAAACTAATATTCCACTTCCTCCTATCCTCTTCTCCTTCACTAACCATGAGCTTCCTTCCTTTCTTGATCTCAGCAGGGCCAATTAAACACACAGGTACTGTGGTTAATGACTCCCCTCCCCAAAGATCACACCCGTGAGCTATTTATAGCAGCACCCAGCCTATCAGTCAGGGCCTTACCTTGCAAGATTTGAATAAAATCCATTATGCTATTTCACAACCTAGGCTCTTAACTGCATCAGCCTCAGAGATGCAGTTATACCCATACACGTTTTAAATTTCCAGCACACTAGCTTTGAAACATGTCTCACTGTCAGATGACTGCTTTCCTAGGAGGTACAAGTTATTCTTGAAAAAATATGGAGCAGATGGGTATGTTTGCTAGGAAGCCACAGTGCGTGCCGAGGCAACACGTGTAACGTTTCTGGGAACTGGCATAGCCAGAGACGCTGAAGAGCATATTTAACTGGCCATTGTATCAGGTCAGTCCAATCTTAATGGCTGTTGTGCTAGCTGTAGAAAGGTGTTGTTTTCTATGCCTAGGTTTCATTCTGTTACATCTCCAAGAGAAAAACGAACAGGGTTGTTGAGTTTCAGTAGGTTTATAAATATATTTCCTGAATTTATTAACTAACTACAATAAACCCCTTGGAATGAAGGCTGCTCCTGCTCTAGCAGCTTACCTCAGAAAAAGACTGTGTCCAAAATACAGTGCAAGCTGTTAAGGAGGTGTGACTTGCCCTCCTTTTTGCCCCATTATTACGTGCTAACTTCAAGACAGCCAGTGTGTCTATGTGAATGGTGTAGCCAGTGCTTAATTGGTTAAAAAAAAAAAATTAAAAAAAAGGCAATTGCCGGGGCCAAAACCTGCCCCAGAAGCCAAGTTGTCACCTCTGACAGTTTCACTCTGAGACCCCCTTGCCCAGAGCTTGTCAGAATAAGAAACTGAATTCTAGTCTCCAATAAGCAACTGAACCACGGAACCACTCTGTCTCTCACCAGCTGAATATACAACAGGGGTTCTTGTGATTTAATTGATATGGTGGCCAACACAGGGGGTCTGGCTGGAAAGTCATTAATGAAAGCCAAATAAACCAGTGAGGGTTTTTTTTTGGCTCTCATTTCCAACCCCAAAATAGCCAATATAGTCTTGCACATTTTAGTGTACTGTATACACACACATGTTGGGAACATTTCCTGGGGCTCAACCCCACCTCCCTGAATGCAATTGCTGGGGCTGAGCTCTGGCAGCCCCCACCGACACCCCACGTAAAAATCTGTAAAAATAAATAAATTTTAAAATGACCCAAACCTGCCACAGAAGCCCCCCCGCTTCCGGCCCAGAGCTTCTCGGGGCAAGTAAATGAACTGTATTCTCCAGCTACCAACCCAATCACTAACTTGCCTGCCTCTCTAAAACTAGATATTAAAAAAGGAGTTGTGATTTAATCTATAGGACCACCAGCACAAGGGGTGGGACAGGAAAGTTATTAATGAAATTCAAATGCATCATGCAGGTTTTTTCTGGTTTTCATTTCCAGCCCCCCAAATCACCCAATATTGGTCTTTGTCTGGCATTTCACATTTTGGGGTGCAAACTCCTACTGGAAACATTTTCTGGGGCTCAGTCCCCCCCTTGAATTTAATTACCAGTGTTGAGCACTTCCAACTCCCCTCCCTCCATAAATTAAGACCTGAGCCTCCCTCCATAAATAAAGACAAAATTCAGATAGTTTCTTCTCAAGTGCAAGTCAGGGCTGCAAGAATTGTCCTGTTCCTGCTCTAAATAAAGACAAATTTCTAGAACATTGAGGTGAAGTCGCATGATGCCCAAAACTTTGCTCATGATTCTAGCCAAGTCGGGAAAAAAATATTAATGACTGCATATCTACCCTGTTCAACAGAACACCAAATATCACCCGGTTTTCAACTTTTTAAGCTCATCGTGTTGGGTTCACAGCAACTCCCCTACATTGTGAGGTTTGCAAACCTATATTGAAACCACATGGAGGACGTCTCAGCAGTCTAACCCACATCCCCTTTAGTTCTTGTAACCACCTTACTTTCTTCCTGCCCAGTTTGCTTGAGAAAGGTGTGGCAAGAGGTTACACACCTATATGGAATTGATTCAGCTACAACCCAGCTTTGGAAAGGAAAAAGAAAGGCTGTAGTAGTGATCAATGCCTTATTTATGCCATGGTGAAGTGGCTTGTGCCTAATTTTTATGAGGCTGAAGTTCAGTGAAGACCCAAACCAAAAGGCTGTTTGTTGCACATGTAAACATCAGCTTAGAAAAATGTCCTGATAGTCTATTTATTGTGATGGTTATGAATCCTCATTTACACCATAAACTGGGGAGCTCCAATGGGGCATAATTCCATTATTAGATTGACTCCAGGTGTGATCACTAAAGCAAGTGCTCCTCTCCACTCCTGAGACCAGTTGCTTAACTGTCCTAAAGCTGGGAGGGATCTCTGTCTAGAGCACTGAAGCCAGCAAGAGGAATCCTGGTAGATTACCTGAAGTTGATGCCTGGATCAAGTAGATCCTGTGCCCCACAAATACGGACACTCTCTCTAAGTAAATGAAAAACATACTGTAGCCCACAATTGCTTGGTCTCCTTAATCAAGATGTCAGATTTAGATTTATTGCGTGGCCAAAGCCATAGCAGAAAAGGGAAAACAAATTTATAAATTGCCAACAGCGGCAAACATAAATCATTTAAATAATACATAATAAAAACAGTAAAAGGGATAAAACAATCAATATAGACTACATATAGCCTAGAGATCTTAGCAGCCATATTAAACTAAGGCCTTTTTTACACTGACGGCACAGCAGCGCCGACGGGTGGAGATGGGTGTGGATGGGTGGGTGAGCACACCCAGCGAACACCCGGCGGCGCCAAGCAGGGAGACATTTACATGGACAGCGCCATGGGGGGTTGTGGGAAGGAAAGGGGCGGGGCCCGCAAACACCCAGCGGCCAAACACCCATCCCGGGAAACACCCGGAAAACATCCGTGCAAGTACACGGACGGCCAAGACAGGGACCGGCTGGGAAGCCCCGCCCAGCACAGCGACGGCACAACATGGCCGACTGAGAGCAAATGAAGCCGTGCAGCATGGCCCCGCCCCCCAGCCACCAGGACCCGCATGGACGGGGCGAGAAGGAGATGGGATGACAGCCACTACAAAGGAGCCGGCTCCATGCAGCCCTGGCACAGAACCCAGACCGACCGGTGCTAGGACCTCCTTCCCCTACACACACACACAGCAGAACCACACACACACTGCAGGCAGCAGAAGCACACAGGGATGGGCACACAGCCCAGGGGGGGCAAGGAGGGGGGAAGGCACCCACACAACACAGGCAACATCCCCACACACCCCACAGAGGCACCCACACAAGGGGAGAGAGCAGAGCAAAGCACAACATGGACACACCAGGAAAGGAACACAAACGCCTTTATTAACATGGGGAACCAGCAACAGGGGGCAACAACCACAGGGCAGGGATGGTGACAGGGCAACAGAAGGGGGGGGAACAGCACCAGCAGAGGCAGGCCCGGGACAGAACCCCGGTCAATAGGGCCAGTGACCCTGCGCCCAGTGCCAGCGCTTGGCCTGCGCGCGGTCCAGCCAGTGCAGCCACTCCAGGATGTGCAGGAGGAGCTCCAACAACTCCCCCTGCTTCCGGGTCCACTTCACGTTCATTGTCTGCACTGTATGGGACAGAGGGAGAGGAGACAGCCATCAGAGCTGGCCCCGGGTACCCAGGAAGGAACAGAACCCCCCACTGAGGGACACAGGCCCAGGGCCCAGCAACAGGCCACACACTCATGGATGCCATCGAACAGGTGCCCTACTGCCCGCATGTCCCACGCCGCCCACTCCAGCTGCTGCACCATCGCACCCAGGCACAAGATCGCCAGCAGCATGACAACAGTAGCTGCAGGAGAGAAGGGACAGGGACATGGGGGACACCCGCACCAATGGGCCCTGGGAGG
>QEPC01003057.1:73218-85624 GCA_003113815.1 Sphenodon punctatus | reverse complement strand
AAGCAGGTTTCTCCCTCTGGTTCTCATCTACTCAGCCTCACATGGCAAACATGGAAAAATTCTTCAAAGACTACTCTTCTATTTCCTGCTACACTGGACCAAGATGTTAAATTGCCCCCTTGCAACAGTGATACACAAGAAAAACACCCACCTCCCTATCAGCACCTTAGAATCTTAAGAGTTGGAAGGGACCTCCAGGGCCATTTAGTCCAACCCACTGCTGCTTAGATGGAGAATGACTACAGCTACAACATTCCTGACAGATAGCAGTCCAGCCGCTATTAATTTATTATTATTATTATTATTAGCATTTATATAGCACCATCTGTTTACCTGGTGCTTTACAGAACAATAAGATAGACACGGTCCCTGCCTATGGCTTGCAATCTAATAGACACGGAGGGGGGAGACAAGGAGAGGGGACATAGGGAGCCTACACCCTACTTAGGCAACTTGTTCCATTGCCACACAACTTTTACAGTTAGGCAGTTTTCCCTGCTATTTAGTGCCAGCCTTGAGCCCTGCTGTCAGAGGGAGCCCTGCAAGTCAGCCACCAGTCCTGGTAGTCTCAGGACCAGTGCTCCTGAGACCGTACGAACAGGCTATTTCTGTGGTGCCTTCTCCTCATCTGCAACTGTCAGGCCCTGGGTTGACTGCTTCCTGCAGGGCCCTGCATTGCCTCCCTTGTCTCAGCTGCTAGATCTCATCCTTCGACTTGCAGTGGTAGGCAACAAGCAGCACAGGGAATCTGAGCAGGAAGCCAAGTGGAGAAATGGCAGTATGAACTGTTGATTTAAGAAGGGCCCAAGAAAAGCAAGGCTCAGCAGCCAAGAGGTTTTCAATACCAGTATTACACCGGCCACATATTATTTCAGATCAATGCTAACAGGTTATGAACCCCACCACAGGGTTCTTCAGGAATATCACAGAATACAGTACAAACTCTATACACATCTAGATGTGTATAAGAGACAGTCTTTACAGAGTCCATGCTTCTCCTAAAAAAATTCTGGTTCTCCAAACAACCTAGTAAATTATACTCTCCAAGAATGATTTTAATCAAGTGCAAAGACTTTCCCATAATACCACAAAAGTGTCCATAATCTAAAGATCTTAACCCAGCCTAGTCTCGCTCTTGAAGAGAACTCCATTGGCTGGTACATTCCATTGTGACAGCACATGATGTAGAGAGAGCAGACTAGGGGTGTAGCTACAGGCAGGCCAAGAGGCACCACTGCCTTAAGGCCCAGGCTTTCAGTAGGACCCAGTAGAGACAGCCCCATTGGGACATCAATATACTCTGCTTGGTCTCTGCTGGAGCTGCCTGGGCTTTCCCCACTGAGGCTGAAGCCAGTGTAATGGCTGTCAGCGACTGCTGTCTGTCCCTGCTAATAGTGGGAGCCATTTGTGAAGGATCCAATTACAGGCTCAGTGATTGCATGGAGGGTTGGGCTCCGCTCCCCAGAACAGGTTGTGATCACTGTCAGCTCTTTTACTGCTCAGTCCCACTCAGGTTTGTCCTGCTGCAGCACCCACCGCCCCTCAGTTCTCATACCCAGTGCCTCCCCCCCCCACCACATGCCTTGGTCTGCTCCATTACCTGGCTTCCCACCCACCCTCCAGTGCCTCACTGCTCCCCTGTGTCCCAGCCTCCCTCCATGCCTGCCCTGTCTGGGTTGATGTGTCAAACACTTCTGTACACCACCCAAATCGTATACCACCCTTCTCCCTCCCCCCTATTTCAGCTGGCATGAGGCCCACTAATTTGACTTTCCCCAGAGCCATATTAAAACCTAGTTATGCCACTGGAGCAGGCTCTAAGGGTCAGTGAAAGCCAATCAAAAACATGGTAGTTTGAGCTAGAAAACAGACAATTGGATCCTCCCTTGGCCATGGACTCGCTTGGTCATCTGTGTAAGTCACTCACCTTGGCGGCCTTTAATGTAAGCTATACTTACTTACTTAAAATGTTTATTTGCGTGACTTAAGGTCATTACATAGGAAGTACAAATCCAACAACATTGATTTCCAAACAAATAACTAATATCCAATAAACAGAATTAATAATAATGATCATTAATTAACAATTATTAATTAAACCCCCACATTTTAACATATGCTAAAATAAAATAAACATTTGCTAATCAAACGTCCCTACCAAATCGGTTTGCAATACCATATAATTTACCAATTTATAGTTGGCAAATTATACTTGGGAATAATATTTAGGAATAATATTTGGGGATTCCACATCATGTCCATCTCTTAATCTGTGGTTTAGATACCCACACCAATTATTATTCATCCAAAGGGCAAAAATTCAAAAAATTTCCTCTCCTTTTGAAAGCCTCTACCAGAAAGGCTGATACTACATTAGAAATTTCTATAGTAGAATCAGACAGGAATATTATTGTCTGTTCAAAAACAGTCCTACCCAGAAATTTAAATTAAAAGGAGTTTAAATATTTGTCTTGAAGCTTTTCATAAAGATGGCAAACAAGCAGTATGTGCCCCACTGTCTCTGCCTCCTGCTCATCAAATGGGCAGACGCTTTGAGCAAAAGGCAAGCCAGAGCACCTGCCCTCCAGGATTTTTGAAGGGAGGGCATTCATCCTGGCACATAAAAATAAGTGCAACCATCTAATCAAATAAGCTCTAGACAGGTATACAGCAGTTTCTCCAAAATGTAAGGTTAGGTATTTATAATGCGCTAACCAAGAGAATGAGGATACTGCTGTGTAGTCTTCCTGATAGTTTATATCCTCTATTCTCCTATACAGTTCAGCCTTCATCGTATTGAAAGCTTTGTGCTGAAGATATTCACACGACATCCGCCATCTACCTAATTGGCTCTCAACTGCCCTACCCCCGGCCAGGAGTTCATAAAAGAGTCGTTTGGAATCAAAGTTAATAATCCCGGTGCTTCACTCTGGAAAAGGCATAACCACAAAAGCATGGCCTGTTTCCATGCCTGCATTCCCCATGATAACTGGCCAAATTCTAATCTAATTGCTGCTGAGGGAACACTTCTCGGAATTTGCAGCAAAGATCTATAATTTTTGGTTTGCAAGGCATTTAGTTCTCGAAGGAACCAAATTGCCCAGACGGCAGCCCTGTAGAGGAGCTGAGCTCTTGGCTTGCCATTAATAACCGTCATTGCAGGAACAAAGCTGCTGTTTCCTTTTTTATATAAAAAAAGTATAATAGCTGTAACATTTCCTTTGATATGAGTAACTGCCAGGTCTGCATGCTGAGACCATTTAAGAGAGGAATGAAAGGAAAGTCCTAGATATTTATAAGAACTAACTTGTGCAATGAGGTGATCCTTAATATACCAATTTTCTAACCGCCTTTGCTTGCCAAAAAACAGAACCTCTGTCTTCCTATAATTAATAATCAATTTGTTTAGGCTACAATAGTCAGCTAATGCTGACAGCTGTCTACATAGTCCTACTCTAGTTTGGGAAAGGATGACTGCATCATCCGCAAACATCAAACATCCAATAGGGTGTAAGGCTAACTTTGGTGGAAAAAAATCAGACCCAGCCATTCTTGGGATGAGGTTATTAATAAAAAAATTAAATAAAGTAGGTGCCAAAATACATCCCTGCCTCACACCAGAAAAAATAGGAAGCCAATCAATAAGATGCCCGGTATCAGTAAACCTAATCGCCAAAGAAGAATTTCTGTGCAGAATTTTAATTAACATTAAAAGTAAGCTATAAGAAAAGTCAGTTCGTTTTATGCTACTTAGTGTATTTTAAGCTTTGTAAATACAGGAGCTTAGCACGTAATACATTCAGTTTAGCATGTTATGGGGTATTTTCAGACGTTACAAGATCACGCTCAACCACAGACAACCCCCTGTGGTGGGGAATGGTCCCGTAACATCTGTTTGATGCCCACCAGATGTTCACCACAGTGAACCTCCAGCAGGAATCAAAATAACCACACTTTCGAGGGGTATTTTCAGATGTGATGGGGCCAGTATTGGCTCCGTCATGGAATCACCCATTGATCCCCCGCTGGGATCAAAACGGCCGTCAAACAGACGTGCCGGTTGATCCTGGTGGGGAATCGAGGGAGTGGGCGGGGCCATGCAGTTCAACGTGCGGCCACACAGCCCTGCCCCCCCCCACGCTTCCCTGGCTGCCTGGCCGCCCTCCGGGAGACGGACAGGCACCCCAGGGCATTGACCACGGCCCAGAATCTCGCTGCTGATTCCGGGCCATGGTCAGGGGACAGACGAGACGGTCCCCTTGATCATGGGGGGGGAATCACATTCAACACGCAAACAGAGATGGTCTGGCCAGGACCTCTGTTTGCATGTTGAATGTGATTCCCCCCCGTGATTCACGGGGGGGAACATCTGCGGGGGAACTTCCATTCCCCCTAACAGATGTTACGGGACCATGAGCACCATGTGGGTATTCACCATGGTTCACCATGATCTCATAACGTCTGAAAATAACCGAGGATGGTCCGGGGACCATCTCCGAAAGCGTGGTCAAAGTGATTCCTGATGGGGGTGAACCCCTGGCGGGAATTACTTTTTGCCCCCAACAGATGTGACATTACCATGCTCAACCACGGTGGGATTCACCATGGTTGAGCGTGGTAACATCTCGTCTGGCCTTTGACCATGGCCCAGAATCAGCGGCCGTGCTCGCCGCTGATTCCGGGCCATGGTTAATACCCTGGGGGGTGGGTGGCCTTGGGAGCGTGGGGGGGCGGGGCTGTGTGGCCACATGTTGTGCCCCTCCCTCCCCCCCAGATTCCCCGCTGGGATCGGCTGGCACGTCTGCTGGCTGTGACGGTTCGATTCTGGCAGGGAATCAAAAGGGTGATTCCGTAACGGGGCCAAAGCCGCCCCATCACGTCTGAAATCACCCATGGACATCATAGAACAAGCTTCACAAATATTTAATCAGCTGTGTATGTATCATGGCTCTAAAGGTACCCCTTAGCAGGGAGGATTAATTACCCTCCTGAGGTGGTTGCTGTAGTTATCCTCAGCTCAGAAACCTCCACAAAGCTATTTATTTTTTTAACAGTAATACTTCCTCCTTCCTACAATTTTAGCCAATTGTCTCACCTGTACCTTTCTGGAGTTCAGGAAATTCACAACTAGACTGTTTTACTGGTATCAAAGGGATCCAGGCAGCAAACATTCTCAAGCTACCAAAACAAAGATAGCTTTCACTGCACATCTGAATACAAGCTACCTTTGCTGGACTACCATAATCACATCCACACAGATGCTATTTTGTAGACAGTTTATTCTGCATAAGGCCACACAGGGGCAAAACAAACATGGCTTTCTGAAGGCTTCCAGGCTATACTAAGCAGTGAAGCACCACGTGTTGTGTAGTTCCTGGGTAGCAAAGGCATTTTTACTCCCCTCCAGCTATAGCACGTAGTTGTCAAGTAGCATGTAGATGCTTGATAGTATATTGACAATGCAACCTCGGGTGTAAACAGTTTTGAATATTGGCAGAATTATATTTGTAACTAGCTCCACCATTTTACACTACTGTGATTCTGGAGCTAAGTCCGGCTCAAAACCCTGAACACCAGAGTCCTTAAACTTAGGTTTTCTGAGTAGCCCCACTGAAATCTAAGTGGAGAACTACAGAGTACCTGCTCTAAGAACTGTACTCCAGAAGTAGGGGTAGAAATTTCAGTTTCAGATTAATCCGTAATCTTATGGTTTAATTCAAAACAAAAATTGCCCTCCCAGTTACAGATCCGGTGTTTCAGTTCCATAGCCCCTAAGGTGGCCATACCTCTCCTTTAAAAGAGGGTGCTTATGAAAAATACATGTTGCAGAGATGAACTGGTTCCAGTGCAGCCCTGCACCATGTATTTTTCATAAGAGTCCTCTTTTAAAGGGGAGGTATGGCCACCCTAGTATCCCCCCACAAGCTTCCACTCCCTGGAACCCTGGAGTGTTGCTTATTGGCCTTGGAGAGCTTGACTGAAGCACCACTGCTGTTGTGGGGGCTCCGGCAGGCTTCCTCACCATGGCGTTCTCCGTGCTACAGATCACGCATGTGCAAAATGGCTGCTGCCTTTAACCATAATGATGGCAACATCATTTTGGCCACCACCATTTTGGTTAAGGGTGGCAGGCATTTGGCGCATGTGTAAAACAGCCCCAGTGGCCATTTTGCCCATATGCGATCTGGCGCAGGGAGGACGCCATGGCAAGGGAGCCTGCCAGAGCCCTCACAGCAGCTCCGGAGCTTCCACACCAGGGGTCTGGGGCATGGGGGGGCGGGAAGTAATTCCAGGTTGACTTCCCTTTTCCAAAATGGTGGCAACACTGCCGGCACCATTTTGGAAAAGGGTGGATATTCACAGAATGGTTTGGTGACCATTTTGTGCATGCACAGGTGGGGTTTTTAAAGTTTTTAATTGTTTTAAAGTTTTTAATGGATTTTAAATGGAACTGAAATACCAAAACGTAATTAAAACCATAAAACCAAGTTTTTTTAAAAAAAAAGTAAACAGGCATTTCCTCCAGTGTCCCACCCCTACTAAGCAGGTTTCTCCCTCTGGTTCTCATCTACTCAGCCTCACATGGCAAACATGGAAAAATTCTTCAAAGACTACTCTTCTATTTCCTGCTACACTGGACCAAGATGTTAAATTGCCCCCTTGCAACAGTGATACACAAGAAAAACACCCACCTCCCTATCAGCACCTTAGAATCTTAAGAGTTGGAAGGGACCTCCAGGGCCATTTAGTCCAACCCACTGCTGCTTAGATGGAGAATGACTACAGCTACAACATTCCTGACAGATAGCAGTCCAGCCGCTATTAATTTATTATTATTATTATTATTATTATTATTAGCATTTATATAGCACCATCTGTTTACCTGGTGCTTTACAGAACAATAAGATAGACACGGTCCCTGCCTATGGCTTGCAATCTAATAGACACGGAGGGGGGAGACAAGGAGAGGGGACATAGGGAGCCTACACCCTACTTAGGCAACTTGTTCCATTGCCACACAACTTTTACAGTTAGGCAGTTTTCCCTGCTATTTAGTGCCAGCCTTGAGCCCTGCTGTCAGAGGGAGCCCTGCAAGTCAGCCACCAGTCCTGGTAGTCTCAGGACCAGTGCTCCTGAGACCGTACGAACAGGCTATTTCTGTGGTGCCTTCTCCTCATCTGCAACTGTCAGGCCCTGGGTTGACTGCTTCCTGCAGGGCCCTGCATTGCCTCCCTTGTCTCAGCTGCTAGATCTCATCCTTCGACTTGCAGTGGTAGGCAACAAGCAGCACAGGGAATCTGAGCAGGAAGCCAAGTGGAGAAATGGCAGTATGAACTGTTGATTTAAGAAGGGCCCAAGAAAAGCAAGGCTCAGCAGCCAAGAGGTTTTCAATACCAGTATTACACCGGCCACATATTATTTCAGATCAATGCTAACAGGTTATGAACCCCACCACAGGGTTCTTCAGGAATATCACAGAATACAATACAAACTCTGCATGGTCCCATCCCTACATCATAATGCTCCTAAGGGGGCCACATCAGAAAGGGGCAGGAATGTCCCTTTCTCCTTCCTCTTTTTGATGTAGCTTCACCCCCTTCAGAGCTTTTGTGACATTGCAACACTCCACAGTAATGGGGCCATGTCAGAAAGGGGCTGGGACTCAGTCACTCATCTTAACCCTGCCCCATCTCACACCAAGAACCTTCGTGCCAATGTCCTTGGAAGGTGAGGAGAGTCACTGGAACAGTAATACTGCGTGAGAATTGGTGAAGTGTGGGTGGAGAGGAGACATGAAGCTTCATTAGCAAGGTCCAACTTACAGAGCTCTGCTAAGAGGATTTCTATGACATGCAGTGGTTTTCAAACGTCATAAACACATTTTTCACAGCAACTTTGTCACCTGGTCATCTTCTGCCTGCACTGTGGCTATTAGCTTTGAAAGGGGAGTGAACTGACTCCAGGTTGAGACATTTGTGTTTCAATCCTGCAGTCACTTACTCATAGTTCTGTGGATGTGGGACTAGTCACAAGTTTCAGGAGTGTGGGCTTATGTTGCTTTCAGGAGTAGGACAACCTTCTGCTGGAAACTGCTCTGTATAGAAGTTGCTAGAAGGCAGCTACCGTAGTAGCCAGGCCTCAATATGTCCATTCATACTAAGTCAGTAGTTCCAAAACCCATGGCTGGAATGATCTGCAAAGTTAAGGCTTGGTCTACGAAACTGGCTGTTGCTACAGTATATGGGTTTCAGCATTTTCTGGTGCTGCAACCATTTTGAGGGAAGAAGATTAGCATTAAGGCTGTTCCAAGTATTAAGCAAATCACTCAAGTCTTTCTGGGTTTCCAAGGGCAGTATCTGAGTGTTAGGCAGCTCCTCAGTAACACAGTCAAAAACCCGGCACTCAGCACTCACTACTTGGAAATCAGCACTCGGCACTCCGACACATAGGGTGACATGTAGGACGATATTGTCTGTTGGTTGTTTACCATATACTGAACTAATCATGGTGAAAGACAGCTCTCTGTGCAAGACAGTGATACCATATTGCTTTGTCCTGTGTTACACACATGCCTGCCCCAGAGCATATGGCTCCATCAGAAGGATCCATAGAAAAACCCATGCCAAGTACTAACCCAAAACTAAACAGCCAGAATTTGGGGAATGGGTAACAGTCGGGGTGGGGAGGTGGGGGTGGTGGAGGGAGAAAAGAGCCAATCCATAGTGCTTTGCCCCATGTAGCACACACCCCTGCCCCAGAGCACATGCCTCCATCCGGATAATCCATAAAACAAACACATACCAAGTGCCCACCCAAACTAAACTGTCAGACTATGGGGAGGGGGCTTCACAGCACAGGGGAAGAGATGAATCTGTACCTGATGTGCTCCCAGTAACCCACCCATGATAAAAGACAAACTGCCGCATTCTTCAGGGGAATTAACATCAAGAGATGGGGGGTTTTCAGCAGAGGCCAGACAACCTTAGTTTTGAGGCAGTCAGGCACCCTGCCCTCCCGAAGGGAGCAACAGTCCCAAAGTCTCCTGGCTAGCTTTCACCAGTCAGAATGGGCATGGATCCAGTTCACAAGTGATCACCTGCATCACTACAAGTACTCCCTCCACATCAGTGGATGAAACCAACTGAAGCCAATCCAAGCAAACTGGCCAAGACTAAGTCTTCCCAACCCAAACTCTGAATCTGCATCTAAACCAGCAGTTCCCAAGTTGAGCTAAATACAAGTGACTTTATCCGCAAAGTAGGTGGCTAACTGCTCATCACAGCAGGCAAATAATAAGTATCTCCAGGTGGGTACAGTCATATAGCAGGGTATTCACCACCTAGAAGAGCTCCACCGCATGGCACTTTGCAGATGCTAAGGCAGCAGTGAAGAAAGTTTGCTTTGCTGCTGTCACTGCATAGTCCTTCAAAAATGATCTATGCCATAGTCGGTCAGTTTTGTCATGAGTAGAGCACTACCTGCTCACTAACCACCTACCCTCCCACTTTAGCAGCCTCAGGGTCTCTGTATATCAAGGAGACTTCACTGCTTCTGTGGAGGAAGCAGACACCTAGGTGACAGTGTCAATGTTGGCCCAAGTCAATGTACCATATCATAGACAGAGAGGCTGTCAAGGTCAGCGGGTAAATCCTGCAGAGAGTTCTGGAAGACTATGGCATCCATTATTCTTCTGAGGTGGACCAACCTTATTGGTCCACCATCCAGATGGATGGTGGCCTGTTGGTTTGGCTCAGCCTTGGCTTGTGTATTCTTCTATATTGGCTATGCTACACCCCTCTAGCCTCCTGATTGGCATCTTGCTTGGTTCCAATACTGCCTAGCAGCCACAGGAACCTGGGCAGAACAACATGTTTCTGTCCCTGCCTGCTCCTGCAAGGCTCTCAATTACCTCTCCTCCAAAGACTAATCCCAGTCCTGCAAGACCTCACTTCAGTCCTGCTCCTGTCTTCACTCCTGGTCCTGATCCTTAAGTCCACCCACATTCCAAATGGCCCTATTCTTACACTGCTACTCCCTGGGGACCAAAGCCACTCCCTCTGGGCAGCTGTAGTCAAGCCCTAACTAGTATGTGCTTTGCCATAGCCATTTCTGGCAGGTGCACGGTGATCTTCAAGAGATTTGGAAGGCTGACCATCGTTGGTTGGCCCAAGTCTTTTGGGGCCTACTGCTTTAATTAAACACTTGCTTGGACTCAACAGTGCCAAAGTGGATTTCTCAGGTTCTTGCATGGTGACCAAAAGTTAACCCAAGCAAGTATTGCAAAGTTTGCCTTCAATGGGCAAGAAAACTAGATCTCATGGTTAGCATAGAATGTGCCACTGTCAGAGGTTGCAGGATCACTCCCCTGGAATTTATGGGGCAGGCTCCAAATCAACAGTCCAAGGCATTGTCTGGCTTATAGTCAAGTCCACACCAGAGACTGAAAGCTAGAATGTCAGTCTGAAGGCCAAGGCAGGGTATGGGGCAAGAGATGTCAGGTGGAACTCTAATGAGCCGGTCTGGCTAGTAGTCTGTGACAGATTGCTGCAACAGGGGGATTTGTTAGGAAGAGAAAATAATTACAGGGGGGCAGCCAGTGGGCAGCATCTCCCTTCTCACTGACCCAACCTTCTCCAGCTGCAGAAATGTTCCGATCAGAAAGCACCTCATGGGGTGAGGTTCCTTGGCCCACTGTCAAGTTGCATTGGCACAGGTGGTAAGGTGCCAACTCAAAGTTCCCGGGATCCTGGGTTTGAGACTCACAGCAAGCACCTTACACCATC
Organism: Sphenodon punctatus; assembly: GCA_003113815.1. Classification (NCBI taxonomy): domain Eukaryota; kingdom Metazoa; phylum Chordata; class Lepidosauria; order Sphenodontia; family Sphenodontidae; genus Sphenodon; species Sphenodon punctatus. The sequence continues at coordinate 74,840 of QEPC01003057.1, read as the reverse complement.
CTCCCCACCCCCTGACATCCTTCATGCAAAGGATCTGGCTTTTCTGGGTGTGTGGAGTGGAAGGCCTGTATTTTTGCTAGAGCATGTACATTGTGAGCAAGCTCCCAGGAGCCTTCCTCTGAGCCATAGCCTACCCAGTCAACAAGGTATTGGAGGGAGCCATAGTGTTTGAGGGTGTCCAGGATCTTGGACAATGTATTTGTCATGGCCTTGCACCTGTATGGGAGCTGGTGGGGGTGGACATGTACCCAGGAATGGGTCCTCAACGTAGGGCTTAAGTTGCCCTACCAGGTGGATCTTTCAACATGGGGGCAGCTGAAGTTCAAAAGCTATGGAGTTGACCTGTCATAGGATGGAGAATGTCTCTGTAAATTAGCGATTAGGTTTGCAGGCTTAGCAACCCATTTACAGGTGTCTTGTGGAAAGCCAGACCTTCTGACCTATTTGTAATAATGGAGCATCTTGGTGGTGCTAGTCTGCGTGATGCTTATAGGCCAACTTAGCAGTGTCCAGGTGTTTTCAGGAGGGCTTGGTGTAGCAGGGAGCAGTGTAGCAGGACAGTGGTGCCTTTAAGAAGGAAGTTCAGAGATTAAGAGACTGGACCTTTAAGGCTGGGAAGAGTGGGAGTGTGGCCACAACCCCTTGGAACTATATAAGCAGCAGCCTGGGAACCGAGGTGGGTGGAGTGCCAGCAGAACCGCTCTTCAAGGTTCTGATTCCGTTTGCCTGAGATAGGTAAAAGCCTGCCAGAAGACTGCAAGCCTGACTGGGCTGTGGTAAGCTACGGCTCAGGAGCCAGAGGGGTTGTGTTCCCAATATTAGAAAGACCTTGAGACACTTTGTATAATGTGAATACTTATGGACTGAGAAAGTGATAATATAAATAAAGGACTATGATATGCTAATTTCCCTGAGAGAATAAGGGCTGTGAGAAGTTCGGAGAGAATACGTCCTGTGGGGACGCACCCCAGGACACCACCACCCTGTTACAGTTGGGCATCATGGATAGTCTGTACCAGAGCAGTGGCAGCAGGGATGATGGTAGATGAAGGAATGGATATGATGGAATCAGGAGTGGAACCCATTGTTAGCACTGAAGTGACTGTAAGGGGGAGATATACATTCACTGTTGTGTGCAAGCTCAGCTAATGGTATAAAATCCATCCAGTTGGCTTGGTAATGGTTCAGGTAGCAGCAGAGATACTGCTCCAATACTTGATGTACACGTTCCATTTGACCACCAGTCTGGGGGTGATATGCCATGGAAGCTTGGGCTTCATCTTTTATTTATTTATTTTTATTTATGTTACACATTTCTACCCCGCCCCTCCTGCAACGCAGCTCGAGGCGGCTTCCATCAATAAAACCATAAAATACAATAAAATCAATACAAAACAATCAGAAAAATATTTAAAATATTAAATATTAAGTATTAAATATAAATATAACTATGCACAGGGCTAGACTAAAACCAAACATAGATGGGTAGGGGACTAAACACCCCCCTCCCCGCCCTCCCTCCCAAAGGCCTGGGCAAACAGCCAGGTCTTACAGTTCCGCCGAAATGTTAAAAGGCTTGGGGCCAGGCGAGCTTCCTCCGGAAGGGAGTTCCACAGCCGCGG
>QEPC01003057.1:49859-69470 GCA_003113815.1 Sphenodon punctatus | reverse complement strand
CAGCGGCGGTGTCAGCGGTGGCGGTGTCAGCGGCGGCGGTGGAGGAAACGGAGCCACGGGGCACAAGCGGCGAGTCCCCCGAGCCCCCCCGCAGCAGCAGCAAAGCAGGTGAGTGGTAATCCCTGCAGGGTAAGCCCTGCAGGCTTTTAGAGCCAACAAACTTCCTTCCAAAACCTGGAGACCAACTGGGAACCTTGGTCAGTGGTGAGCTATTCAGGGAGGCTGTGGAAATGGAAGACTTGGCAAATCAGAATCCTGGCAGTGGCTTTGGCCAATAGCAGACATGTGCAAGCGATGAAATGGGCCATCTTTGTGAGCTGGTCAGCACCATTAATTACAGAGCTGCAGGATCAACTTTATAGTTAAGGAGAGTTGCACTCTATGCAAGTGATGAAAATTCTACTCATTATAAAATCCAGATTTATCCTATTATTGTTACATTTTGCAGGGTGGATTGCTTGGGTGAGCGGTAGAAGCTGGCAAAATTTCAGACAGATTAGTTGGGAAAACGTCTACATTTGAAAATTGGAGGTATAACCCTTTTTTCTGGGGTTATTCTTGTGTCACGTCTCTAGGGATGGGCGAACAGAACCAAGATCGGAAATTTGGTTCGGCTCAGTTTGAAAATCGAGTTCGGTTTGGAAGTTCAGTTCAGTCGATCGAACTATTCGAGTTCGGGCCGAACTCCGAACTTCCAAAGAGTTTGGAAATTCAAACCCCATTGAACTAAATTGAATATTATCTTATAGGGCTGGATGAACAGAACCGAGTTCAGAAATTCAGTTCAGTTCGGTTCGAAAATTGAGTTCGGTTCGAAAATTGAGTTCGGTTGGAAAGTTCGGTTCCGTCAACTGAACTGGTCGAGTTCAGTCTGAACTCCGAACTTCCAAACCACATTTGCCCATCCCTACACATCTCCATTTCTGCTTCCTTACCCTCAGAGGGAGAAGATGGGGGAGAGGGGACACTCACCAGGCTTTTGAGTAGGTGGGGGAGGGAAGAGGCCCTCGGAGGCAGCAGGAATTTGGCTGTGGGAAGGGGTAGCTCCTTAGAGCAGTTGAGTGGGTGAAAGGAGCAGCTGGTATCCCTGCTGGGATCAGGAATCATCTGTTGGGCATGTCAGGCACTGAGGGGCACTTATACATTCTCTACTCTCTGTATTTAGAGTGTGCTTTGTGTCTCCTGATGTCACCTTTAATTTCTGGTCATTGACTCTATACTTTGAGTCAGTCTGGTCACTGTCTCTATATATTGAACTGTGGCATAGACTGTTTTTGAATGACTAAACCATGGCTGTGGCGATGGAGAAGAAATCTTTCTTCATGGCCGCCAGTGCCATAGCATCTACAAAGTGCCGTACAGCAAAATTTTCCAGGTAGTGAATAGTTTATTAAATCCTGGCTGTTTCCACCTGGAGTTAGAATCATTGGCTGTCCACTGTGATGAGTTTGTCACTTATTTTTCAGACAAAGGCGGTTGTATTTGGCTCGACTTGGGTGCGGCTAGTTTGAGTGCAGAGTCAGAGTTTGGGGTTAAGGAGGCCCAGTATTGTCTGGTTTACTAGGATCAACTTCAATTAATTTCGCCCACCAATGTGGAGGATGTGCTTGGAGGGGTGTGGCCACTGGCCGACCAGTTATGAATTAGATCCATGCCTGTCCTGGCTGGTGAAAACCAGCTGGGAGATGCTGGGGACATTGCTGGCTAGAGTTGTCAGTGTCTCCCTTAGGGAGGGTGGGTTGCCTGACAGCTTCAAGACTGCAGTCATTTGCCCCCTGCTGAAGAAACCATCTCTTGATATTGACTCCCACACAAGCTATCGCCCTGTCTCTATCCATTCCTTTTGAGAGAAAGTTATTGAGTGGGTGGTTGCCCTGCAGCTCCAGGCAGATCTTGATGCTATCTGCTTCCTGGTCCCATGTCAGTCAGGTTTTCATCCTGGGCATGGCATTGAGACTGCATTTGTGGCCTTGGTTCCACATTCCACATTCCACATTTAATTTATACCCCGCTCTCTCCTGCAAGCAGCTCGAGGCGACTTCCAACATACAAAAATAGGTCCACACGGACCAACAATAATAAGCAACCCCCTTACAATTAATACAATCCAGGCTTCATCAGTATACATAATATAAATCCATTATACATAATATAAATCCACCACATCTGGTTGATGAGCTCCACTTGGAAGTCAACAGCGGGAACTGTATCCTGCTGATTTTGTTAGATCTTTCGGTGGCCTTTAATACCGTTGACCATGGGGTCTTGTTGAAATGGCTGTGGGACCTGGCTGGGGTGCGCGGAACACTCATTCCTGGTTGGGAGAACCCTGAGAGTGGTGATGGGCTGTGACTTTGTTATTAAATAATTAGGCAGTTTGGCCATGTGTCAGAGCTCTCCACAGTCGGCTATGTGGGTGGGGTCACCACCAACCCCCATCAGACTCCTGGTGGCCGCAGAGAGCCTGGGGCTGATGCAGCAGGGGTGGGGCAGACATCCCCCTCCCTGCGCTCACCTGACAGAGCAGGGGAAGAGCCCAGGGACACTGAGGCCGGGCCCAGCAGGGCAGAGCCACCGGAAGTGCCGCAGCACTCAGCCCACCTGCATGCGCGGCTGGGTGGGGCACCCAAGGTATAAGAGGGAGGCAGACAGGGTGTAACACTTCCAGTGACCAGCTTTGCTATATGAACTAGCCTAGTGAGTGTGTGTTGGAATTCCCTGAGACTTAAGATTGACATTGCGTGTTACTGGTGAGTGATAGAGTGAGCATATCTGTGTAAACTGTGGTTGTGTGTGTGACTGTGCAGAGTAACTGGAGTAGCCTTTCCCCCTTCCTTCTAAGACCTGGGCCCCCTCCTGTAGCAACCTCCCTAGCTTGGTTGTGTCCTATTACCTTCCTGTCTCCCTTTTCCCTGGAGCTTCTTACCCCCATCCTCACCCATCATGTCACCCTCCTCCCCGCCAGTGTTTTAGTGTGGGTGCTTGTGTACCGTAATAATTGGGGTGTTTGTGGAACAGTGTGTGAGAGATTGGAGCTCATTACTGTTGATCACCCTTCCCTGTGATGATCTGGCCTCCTTCTGTATGGAAGTTATTAGGCCACACAAGATCCTGAGGGATTACTACTACTCCCTTTGAGTGCTGTGCTCAGTGGGTGAGTGTCTCAAAGTCCCATATCCCTTCCTTACCTTCTCCACACTTCTCCCCTCCCTTACAGTGTCACCGGCAGCAACTTCCCTTAGTACCATGGAACCGGCCAAACAAATGGAAGATATGGCTAGAGCCATACAGACTTTGGCCCTGGAAATAAAAGATTTACAAGAGCAATGTGAGCAGGGAGCAGCAGGGGTCTCAACTCCTGCTGCACAGTTAGCTGTTGACCCAGGAGAGTCAGGGGAGGTATTAACCCCGGGAGGGCCCCTCCCAAGAGAACCCAAGGCTCCTAAGATTAACAAGTTAAATGGGGATCATAGACAGTTTCAGAGTTTTCTTGCCTTGTGTAAACTCACCTTTCAAATGCAACCCCAGATGTACAGCTCAGATACTACAAAGGTGGTCATTTGGACGGCCCTGCCCTTGCGTGGGCTACCCTGTTGCTTGTTAGCAAAAGCCCATTGTTAGCGGATCTTGCTACTTTCGAAAGGGAGCTTAAATTCCTTTTCGACTACCCACATTGGGTTAAAGACACCAAGGCTGCCATATTAACCCTTAAACAGGGAAAAGGCGGCTTGCTGGATTATGTTACTCATTTTCAGCAACTAGTCATAGACCTAGGCTGGCCAGATAACATACTCAATGTAATGTTTTGAAAGGGGTTGAATGAGGAATTGAAGGACCAGTTAGCTTATACTACAATGCCTAATACCTTGGGGGAACTTGCTACTTTAACCTTTCAGATAGAGGACCGTTTATCTGAATGACGACAAAAAAAAAAACAAGAAGGAACATGCTCCTGGCAACCTCGGGCTTCCTTTGTAAACCCTAGATGCATGGACACTGGGAAAGCAGAGGAACCTGAGCCCATGCAGTTGGGGGCATCACAAGGCCCGTTGACACCAGAGGAAAAGGAAAGACGAAGATCAGGTCGTTTATGTTTTTATTGTGGAGAGCAGGGACATTATGCACGCATATGTCCCCTGCTTCCTCTAACACGACAAAAGTCGAGAAACGACAGGCCCCAGGACAGGCAGGGGAGCATCCCGGTAAGCAATCCCCTCATCTCCTCAGGCCTCGGTTTCCCCCTTGACATTTATACACCTTGGTCAGAGGAATAAGAAAGATGAGGCCTGGAGAAACTCAGTCCAGCTAATCAAGATGATAAGTGTTACCACCAATCTGCATCATCCAACCAAAAAGGGGTCCCTCTGAGGACAAAGTGAAATAATTACTTGAAGGATGTTTCTGTGGCTGAACTATTATGATAACTAAAAGTATAAAATTGATTGTTTTATGTAAATTGATGTATAAGTCTATGGTTGGCAATAGTCAAGAAGGATTATGGGGAAAAGCAGTAACCAGGCAGATTCCAGGAACCCATACTCTAGCAGATAATATGAACTGATCAAGAATGAAAGATAATCTCTGATAAGAAAAGGGAGGCCTGAAAAGAAGGAAGTTTGCCCCAGCAGACCAGATCAGCAACTGGAAAGTAGAGAAAAACTTCCTAGTGCCAATTAACTTTAATTGGCTAATACATATTCAGGGAGGTCTACTCTGCTCTGAGGCAAGAGAGGCAGGATGTTCCAAGTAATAAAATACAGATAAAGTCAACAAATGTTCAGCTAATTGCCACACCTGGCATGTTCAAAGAAGATGGTGTAATGAAGGGATCCTGCAACGTGTATTCATAATAAATGACAACCAAAAACCTGCCTAGTGTCAAACCCCGCAGGCGAGGGCAGAGGCGCACGCCGCTTGGGGGGGAGCCGGGAGGCCGAGAGGCTTCCCCGGGCCCGATGACGGCAGCACGGGAAGCGGCAGAGGAAGCACCCCCCCGCCCTCCTCGTGCTGGGGAACAACGCAGCCCCGCCCACAGTTGACGCCTGCTCGGGGGCAGGACGGAGTGAGGCAGGGTCCAGCAGAACCCAGGAGGAAGCCACGCCCCCGTTGCGGCACGCCGCACGCCTGCGGGAGCGCACAGGGGGCGGTGCCAGGAATATAAAAGACCAGCGCCGAGAAGCACTCGGCGCTGGTGATTGAGCGAAGACCGGCCCTGCGAACGAAGCTAAGTGATTGAATTGTGGAGTTTGAGAGCATTACTTGTATTGCTAGAGATAGTGTGTGACTGTGTGAATTCCTGGCCCCCTTCCCCCCTGCCTATGTGACCGAGAGCCTTGGGTGAGACTGTGAGTGTGGGTGCGGTGTGTGAGACCCTCTCCTTCCCCCCCCTTTTCCCCGAGGGTTGCAGATAACTCCCCCTTCCCTCCTGTGTGGAGTGGGTTCCCCCGTGCCGCTCCTGTGTCCCTGGGACCCCTTCCCCTCCTCTCCAGGCACCATCTCCCCACTACGACCTATCCCCCCCTCCTTGGCCGTGGGTTACGCCTGGTGGATCAGCCTGACTGGGGCTCAGACTCAACATGCTCACCTGACGCCCTATGATGATAGGGACCTGGGCACTGTGAGGCCTATAGGTCCACTCACTATCCTGACGGGCAATTATTCCCAGAGAGAACCCTTCCAGGTCAGGAGTCTGAGCCCGTGCGTGGGGACCCCAGGGGTGTGGGTGGTGCGACGCCAAGGCAGCCCGATCCCTAAGTGGGGCTACGCCCCCTCCCCCGTGACAGAATCACCAGCACTATTCCCTTCCCTTCCCCTTCATCACGTTAACTTGAACATGGATATCGCCAAAGAAATGGTGGAGCTAGTCCGAGCCATGCAGGCCATCTCCATGGACATACGGGTCCTGCATGATAATCAGCAGAACCTAACCAGGGCAGTGGCTCAGCTCCAGGATGCCCCCGCGGCCACCCTCCCTGTGGGGGGGCAGGAGGAGGCCCCGGCTCCGGAGAGGCCGGTAGGGCACCTGCCCAGGGAGCCCCGAGGGCCCCAGATTGAAAAATTTCTGGGGGATCAAAAGGTCTTTCAGGGGTTTATGGCCCTCTGCCGGTTGACATTTTCTATGCAACCTCAGACATACTTGACGGATGCCCTTAAGGTAGCCTGTATTATTGGGAACCTGGGGGGGTACCACATTAGAGTGGGCAACTACCCTACTCCAAGGGGATAGCCCCTTGCTTTTTAACTACCCCGAGTTCGTAAAAGAATTCACAACCCTTTTCGATCATCCCCACCGGGTGCGGGATGCGGAGACGGCCATCTTAGCCTTAAAACAAGGGCGAGGGGGGTTGTTGGAATACATCAACCAATTTTGACAGTTAGCCTTAGAACTTCACTGGCCTAAGAAAGTCTTACGGGTCATGTTTCGTAGGGGGTTGGGCGAGGACCTCAAAGACCAGTTGGTGTTTACAGCCCTCCCTGAGATGTGGGAGGATATAGCCACCCTCACCTTGCAAATAGAGGATCGCTTGGCAGAAAGGCATCGCGAAAGAAGGCAAGATAGCTGGGGTTTTTCCCTTCGCCCTGCAGTCTTTGCCCCCGTTCCAACGGGGACGGCGAAAGGATCCGACCCTGAACCCATGCAGATTGGCACATCTCGGGGGCCGCTGACCAAAGAGGAAAGAGAAAGACGGCACCAGTCACGGGCGTGCTTTTACTGTGGGGACCCGTCCCACTTTGTTCGAGAATGTCCTTACGTGCCTCCTGATCGTCGAGGGCCGGGAAATGCCCGAGGTCAGGAAGGAGCGGGGGCTCCCCAGCCATGAACGTAATTCCCGCAACCCACGCTGCATTACGGGCTCATGTACGTATCCCCCTCACCATTGTGGTGGACGTGGGACGCTCCATCATCGTCTGGGCAATGATAGACTCCGGGGCATCCAGGAATTTTATAGATGAGGGGCTCCACCCATGCGTCGACTACCGAGGGTTGAACGCTATCATGATTAAGAACCACTACCCTCTCCCCTTGATTCCTGAACTATTGAATCGACTGCAGGGAGCAACGATCTATAGTAAACTCGATCTGCGATGGGCCTATAACCTCTTGCGGGTAAGGGCCGGGGATGAATGGAAAACCGCCTTCCGGACCAGATACGGACACTATGAATACCAAGTGATGTCTTTCTGTTTAGCCAACTCACCGGCTACTTTCCAACATTTTATTAACGATATTCTGCGAGACCTTCTGGATGTTTTCGTTATTGCCTGTTTAGACGATATTCTTATTTACTCCACCTCGCTAGCCCAGCATAGTACCCATGTCCGCCAAGTCCTACAGAGACTACGAGACAATAAATTATACTGCAAGGGGGAGAAATGTGCGTTCCATCTAACCACAGTAGACTTTTTGGGGTTCGTCATCTCTCCCTCTGGGATCCAGATGGACGCGCAAAAAGTCGAAGCGATCCAGCGATGGCCCGCCCCCAAGGCGGTGAAGCCCCTTCAATGCTTCCTGGGGAGTACTAACTACTAGAGGCACTATATTCCCCAATATGCGGCCATCACCACTCCCCTTACATGCCTCCTGAAGAAAAACCAACCCTATGTATGGGGCGAAACTCAGAAGACCAGCTTCGACCTCCTAAAACGGGCTTTTAGCCAAGCGCCCCTTCTGCGACACCCCAGCTTCACTCAACCCTTTTGGGTGGAAGCCGACGCCTCCAGTACCGCTATTGGGGCGGTCTTGTTACAGGAGGTGCCCCCTGCTAAACACCCCCTACCGTGCGCCTATTACTCCCGTCAACTCATGCCCATGGAGCAAAACTACTCCATTTTTGATAGGGAACTTTTGGCTATCAAGGCCACCTTCGAGACCTGGCGCCACTACCTTGAGGGAGCCGAATACCTCGTCGAGGTAGTCACAGATCATAAGAACCTGACGTTCCTGCAGACGGCACAAATAAATAATGCCCGCCACACTCGATGGGCAGTTTTCTTTGCTCGTTTCAATTTCCACATTCAATACCGCCCGGGGCGTCTCAATATCCTGGCTGATGCCCTCTCCCACTGTCATGAACGAATAGAGGGAGATCAGCGATCGCAAGGGACTATCCTCCCGGCCAAGGTATTCGCCGCTTCTTATATGACCGTGGAGCAACTAAAAAGGGCCAGCCAGGAGGAACTACCCGATGCTCCCACTCCCGAGTGGCAACTGAGTGAGGGCCTATGGAAAAAGGCGGACCAAGTGCTGGCCCCCCCTCCTGTAGGGCGCGCTTAATATGGGCCCACCACAACGCCCCTTTAGCAGGGCACCCTGGGCCTCGACGCACAATTCAGATAATCCAAAGACACTTCTGGTGGCCATCCTTAGCCTCGGATGTTTACAGTCACATCGAACAGTGCGAAACCTGTGCGCAGACGAAAATCTCCCGGAGACCCCAGGTAGGACTCCTTCAATTAGTGCCACCCCCCACCAAGGGCCCTGGCAAAGAGTCGGGCTAGACTTTATTGTAGATCTGCCTCCGTCGCGCTCGCACAAAATCATTTTGGTTGTGGTAGACCATTTTACGAAGTGGGCCCACTTCATAGCATGCAAGGGCCTGCCGTCGGCGCGATGAACTGCCCTTTTATTTATACGCCACGTACTGAAATTGCATGGGTGCCCTAAGTAAATACGAAGTGACCGAGGGTCCCAGTTCACCTCCCATTTCTGGAAGGCCCTGTTTTCCGCCTTAAAGGTAACCTTAACCCCTACCACCGCGTATCACCCCAAAGCCAAAGGGCCGGTGGAGTGCATGAACCAAAACGTAGAACAATACCTCCAATGCTACACCACGCATCTCCAGGACGACTGGTACGCCTGGCTCCCCCTTGCTGAGTTTGCTCTCAACAACGCACCAAACGCCTCCCTGGGGAATTCCCCTTTCTTTGTATCGTATGGATTTCACCCACAGATCGGGATACCGGATCTTCACCCTTCAACGGTCCCGGCCGCCGGAGCCCTCGTCCGGCGAATTCAAGAAGCCCAAAAGGTGGCCCAAACCACCTTACAGCAGGCTCGACAACATTACAAGGCGGCAGCAGACAAACATCGCATTCCCGCTCCCATGTTTCAACTTGGGGATTTAGTATGGGTGAATCGTTGTCATTACCCCTCCACCCGGCCCTCTGCGAAACTTGACTTCCGCTATATGGGTCCCTTTCCCGTCCTTAAACGACTCAATGAGGTAACCTATAAACTTCAACTGCCCTCCCATGTCCGCATCCACCCCACCTTCCACGTGGCTCTGTTGAAAAAGGCCCATCCTACGGACCAGGACCCCCCTTCCCAGCTCCCGAGCCCGGCTTCCCCAGATGGCGAGTACGAAGTCCGGGCTATCTTGGATGCCCGCCGCTACTATGGTCGCCTACAATACCTCATTGATTGGGTAGGCTATGGTCCTGGGGAGCGGTCGTGGGAGCCGGCCGCCTCGGTCCATGCCCCCCTCTTGGTCCACGCCTTCCACCGCTGCCACCCTTCCAAGCCCTCTCCCCGGGGGGGGCTGGATGGGGGCTTCGCAGCGGGAGTACTGTCAAACCCCGCAGGGGAGGGAAGAGGTGCACGCCGCCTGGGGGGGCGCTGGGAGGCTGAGAGGCTTCCCCGGGCCCGATGACGGTGGCATGGGAAACGGCAGAGGAAGCACCCCCCGCCCTTCCCGTGCTGGGGAACAACGCAGCCCCGCCCACAGTTGACGCCCGCTCAGGGGCAGGACGGAGTGAGGCAGGGCCCAGCAGGACCCAGGAGGAAGCCACGCCCCCATTGCGGTGCTCCGCACGCCTGCGGGAGCGCGTGGGGGGGGGTGCCAGGAATATAAAAGACGAGGGCCGAGAAGCACTCGGCGCTGGTGATTGAGCAAAGACCGGCCCTGCGAATGAAGCTAAGTGATTGAATTGTGGAGTTTGAGAGCATTACTTGTATTGCTAGAGATAGTGTGTGACTGTGTGAATTCCTGGCCCCCTTCCCCCCTGCCTATGTGACCGAGAGCCTTGGGTGAGACTGTGAGTGTGGGTGCGGTGTGTGAGACCCTCTCCTTCCCCCCCCTTTTCCCCGAGGGTTGCAGATAACTCCCCCTTCCCTCCTGTGTGGAGTGGGTTCCCCCGTGCCGCTCCTGTGTCCCTGGGACCCCTTCCCCTCCTCTCCAGGCACCATCTCCCCACTACGACCTATCCCCCCCTCCTTGGCCGTGGGTTACGCCTGGTGGATCAGCCTGACTGGGGCTCAGACTCAACATGCTCACCTGACGCCCTATGATGATAGGGACCTGGGCACTGTGAGGCCTATAGGTCCACTCACTATCCTGACGGGCAATTATTCCCAGAGAGAACCCTTCCAGGTCAGGAGTCTGAGCCCATGCGTGGGGACCCCAGGGGTGTGGGTGGTGCGACGCCAGGGCATCCCGATCCCGCAGTGGGGCTATGCCCCCTCCCCCATGACACTAGAGTAAAACTATAAAAGAGAACACCAATGACCTAAACTCTGTCTCAACGCTTGTGGCCACTAGCATTGCACTGATTCTCATGGGCTGTTGACCCTTTCTGTTGCTCTCAAAGATCCAGAGACCAGAGACTCCTTTCCATCTATCTCCTGGGCCCCCTCTGCTTCTCCTCTGAACCAGCTCATGTCTCGGACCATGACCGTGGACACGTAAGATATCCTAGGTTAGGTTACTGGGGTTCTTAACTGGTAATATTGCCATGTCCAGGTGCTATGTGTCTATCCAATAAAATTGTATTGTACCCACATACATTGGCTTGTTAATTCCTGACCTTCAATCCTGGTTGGTGCAAACTGAGGTACAACAAACCCATTTATTTCCCAACAGCTTGTGTTCACCTCAGGAGCTCCCTTGTGGGGTCCTGCAGTGCTCCATCTTGTCTCCATTCCTGTTCAATGTGTATCTAGACCCACAGGCAAGATCGTTCGGAGATTCAGAGTGAGGTGCCATCAACACACGGATGACACCCAGCTCTCTCCTTTTCATTTGACCCAGGTCCGGAAGTCTCGGTGCTGACCAGGTGCCTGGCTGCCACTAGGGACTGGATAAGGGCAAGCTAACTGAAGCCAAATCCAGACAAGACCAAGGTGTTGAAGGACAGACGATCTTGTGACCTGGGGGATGTGGGAAACCTTGTCATTGATGGGGTCCAGCCTCCCTTGGTCACTCAGGTTCGCAGCCTTGAGGTGCTCTTGGATCTACTGCTGCGCATAGACTGTCAGGTTGCGGCAATGGCCAGGAGCACTTAAGTTTTTGCCAACTTCATCTGGCGAGAAGGCTGCAACCTTTTCTATCGGATTCATATCTGGCCACCGTCATCCATACCTTCATAACCTTGAGGATAGACTACTGCAATGTGCTCTATTTATTTATTTTAAAACTTCTACCCCACTCCCTCCAGCCTTGCAGCAGCTCAGGACAACTTACAAAACATTTAAAAACAATTAAAAATACAGAAAAAGGTTACTAAAACAATAAAAACAGTAAAAATAGGTAAAACCACTGGCAAAAAAACTCCAAAACAACCCACCCCCAACCTCATTCCCCCACCCCACCCCAAAAGTCTGGACAAACAGCCAGGTCTTACAGGCCTGACGAAAGGCCAACAGGCTGGGAGCAAGGCGAGCTTCCTCTGGGAGGGAGTTCCACAGATGCAGTGCGGCCACCGAGAATGCCCTCTCCATCGTGGCCCCCCAGTTCACCTGAGGGACCTCCAGGAAGGTGCCCCTGGTAGACAGCAGAGGTCACCGCACAGCCCAGGGAGTGAGGCGGTCTCTCAGATAGAAAGGGCCCAGACCATGTAGGGTTTTAAAGGTCAAAACCAGCACCTTGAATTGGGCCTGGACCACTATAGACAGCCAGTGCAGAGCCTGGAGCACAGGTGTCATGTGCTCCCTACAGCCCGTTCCCATCAGGAGATGGGCCACCACGTTCTTCACCAGCTGCAGCCTGCAAATCATCACCAAGGGCAGACCACGTAGAGCTCGTTGCAGTAATCCAGCCTTGAGGTGATGAATGTATGAATGAGGGTGACCAGGTCAGAGCTAGAAACATATGGCTGGATCCTCCACACAATATGTAATTGGCAGAAGGCTCCCTTTGCCACTATCTCCACCTGACAATTCAGGTGGAGGCCAGGGTCCAAGAGAAACCCCAAACTCCGCACTTGCGGGGCCAGCGGGGAGTGGATTCCCTCCACAAGGGGAGCCATGACCTCCACTGCCCTACCCACCAACATCACCTCCGTCTTATCAGGATTCAGCTTCAGTCTGCTCAGCCTCATCCAGTCACTCACTTATAGCAAGCACTGGGAAAGCACTGAGACCGCAGGACCTGGGTTCATCAAAAAAGAGGTAAAGCTGGGTGTCATCAGTGTACTGGTGGCAACGCACACCAAAACATCTCACGACCTGACCCAGAAGTTGCATATAGATATTAAATAAAAGCAGAGACAGAATCGAACCTTGTGGTACACCACAAACACGATCCCAGGGGCCAGATATTTCTTCCCCCAGCACCACCCACTTGCTTCTTCCTGAGAGGAATGAATGGAGCCATTCTAAGACAGTCCCATCCACTATCACCCCCAGGGTCCGCAACCATCTCAAAAGCAACCCATGGTCCACTGTATCAAATGCTGCCGAGAGATCTAGTAGGACCAAGAGTGTTGAATGTCCTAAATCCATCTGCCGGCAGAGGTCGTCTACCAAAGCCACCAACATAGTCTCTGTGCCATATCCTGGACAAAACCTGATTGAAAAGGATCCAGAAAACTGATGCTATCCAGATGGCCCTGGAGCTACTGGGCCACCACCCATTCAATAACCTTCCCTAAAAAGGGAAGGTTAGAGACAGGTCGGTAGCTGGTGAGGGAATCAACGTCCAATGATGGTTTTTTGTGCAGGGGCCACACCACCGCCTCCTTGAGGCAGTCCGGCACCCTGTCCTCCCGAAGGGAGGCATTGATCACTCCCGCCAGCACTGGTCCCAAAGTCTCCCTGGAGGCTTTCACCAACCAGGGCGGGCATGGATCTAGTTCACAAAAAGTAACCCTAACAGACCCCAGAACCCCCTCAGCATCGACCGGTGTTACTTCCTGAAACTGATCCCACAAAAATGGATCCATAACCCTAGGCTCTCCTTCTTCTGCATCAATCCCGGCCCTGAAATCATGTTCTATGTGAGGCTAGTGCCCATGAAGACTGTTCAGAAGCTGCAGAACATGGCTGCAGGTCACTGGGAGCACATTACACTGGTGCTCCAGGGTCTGCACTGGCTGCCAATAGCTTTCTGGACACACTTCAAGGTGTTGATTTTAACCTATAAAGCCCTAAATGGTGTGGGTCCCAGGTTTCCAAAAGACAGTCTCTTCTCCTATATTCCATCATGTCCTTTGAGGTTGGCCAAAGGCGCTCTCTTGTGAGTGCCAACTGCCTGTGAAGTTGTGACAATGAGGGCATGCAGGGGAACATTCTCAGTTGCTGCCCCACAATTATGGAGTTCCCTCCTCTTGGCGGTCTGCCTAAACCTGAGCCTGTTGGTCTTCCAGCAGATATATACAATCTTTTTGTTTGGCCAGGCATTTGGAAGGCAGGAATAGGGTTGGGTGGGATTGGATAGAGGAGTTTGGGGGAAAGGATCTATGAATGGCAGGTGGGGATAAAGGAGAGGGTGGTTGGAATGGTGTTGGGATTGTATTTTATGTTGTAAGTCACCCTGAGTCTATGGAAAAGGGCAGGGTAAACATGTTAAATAAATAAATAAATAAATAAATAAAACTTGATGAGTCTACTTATGTTTTGCCCATTTTACTGTGGTGTGGCAGTCTGCTGTCATGCTCAGTTATGTGCTGTGGTGGGTAAGGTAGCCCCAATAGCAGTAACTGCACCGCATGTAGTTGCTGATCTTGTTCAAATGTGTCCCCTGCATAATCAAAGCTATTTTCCTGCAACAGATCCCTCCTGCCCACAATTTGAATGGGTGCATTACTTTATCATTAATCGAGGGTAAGGTGGTTTCAGTAGCTGCTACCAAGCATGCTCAACTGATCTGTGCATTTTGCAGTAATAGTAAAGTACTAATTTCTCATGTATAGAAGTTTTACACTACAGGGCTACTGGGTTAGAGCAGGGAGGATTTCAGCCAGGACTCCTGGGTTTTCTGGGAAGGGAATGGGGTCATGGGGGCTAGAGCAGGGAGGTTGGGAGCCAGGACTACTGGGTTCTCTGGGAGATGAGTGGGGGGTAGTAATTAGAGCAGGGAGAGCTCTAGTTTTCTAGAAACGGAAATTTAATGTATTCCACTTTCAAAAACCATGGAAGTTTCAGAATCAAAAAACCTATGGTTTAAGAGAAAAGTTAAGGCTTTTACAAATTCAGCCATGGTTCAAAATGCATGGAAATTGTGCTGAGCGTATTCAATCCAATAACTCCTGGATCAGGTGTAATGAGTACCAATTTCACATAGTGATCCAGTTCAAGTTTTGGTAGTCCACACAGATCCTCAGAGTTCTGTCTTTTCCTTTGACAAACAGTACTGGGCCCCCTGAAGGGGATCTGGACCATTGTACAAAACCCTACACAAGGTTCTCCTGTATGTATTCCTTCGGTGCCACCAGCTCGGGGTTGGATATTGAGTAAATGCACACAAATGGGATTTTTGCCCCTGGCAACAGGTCAATAGGGAAATTATATTCCTAATGCAAAGGTGAGTTTTTGGCATTTCATTTTTCAAATATGTCGTGGAACTCCTTATATTTGTCAGGGAGCTGAAGTAGGCTAGTCGTCTCAGGTTCTCAGAGACAGACAACTACTATGTTGTAAAAGGGGGAATCTGAGTCAACATGGTATGGGTTGTAGCCTCTGGGGCCAATAGGCAGTGCTCTTTGAAGAAATGGGATAAGGATATGATACATTGTAAACCACAGGATGCAGGGATCATACTGGGCAAGTCATGGTGCCCCCAAGATCAACAGGAGATGGGGAAAACTGGTGAAGCTGAATTACAAAGTCTTATGGTTCTCCCTGCACTGGACTCTCAGGGGTGTGGTTTCATGTGTGACTGGGCCTGAACTTAGTGCGGAGCTATCTACCATTTCCATTGTGTGAGAGAAAAGTTTTTCTTGGATAGGGAGGACAACCGTCAGCCTCCGAGAAATCCATGAAATTTCCCCCTGCTCCAGAGTCTATTAGGGCCCACTGACTGCACTCAACCAGCAGGAAGGTCCCCAAAGACATCTTCAGCTGCAGGGGAGCCTTCAAAAGTGGTAAGGAATGACAGTTGGGTTCAGTGATGTTAGGCTGTAACTTATTGTGGCAGTTCTCAAGCGTGGGTCCTTGTTCAAGCTTGGGCAGAGTCTTTTGCAATTTGCATGCCTCATTCTGGCAGGGGCTCTCAATGGACACATAGAGAGGTAGTGACCCACATTCCAACAGTACAAAGCGTTTCCTGCCTTTGCTGTTCTCGTTTTACCAGTGGCGATGCCACATGACGTCTACCTGCATGGGTTTGATGGGTAGCTCTGGCATGGAGGCTAGGAGAATGGTCCTAGAAACTGGGAGAAGCACTATCATGATTCCCCTGTGTTCCAGCTTCTGTTCATCAGTCTGTGCATCTGTATAGATAGTAGTATCTATAGAAAGACTTCCAACCAGGCAGGGACAGGTCCACACAGGCAAATTCATCCTTCACCTCTTCACATAGGCCCTGCTGAAATTGGTGCATGAGGGCAGCTTCATTCCAGTAAGTGTCAATGGCCTACTGCCAGAAATGGGCTATATACAAAGGCACATAGCCAAGAACCTGGCGCAGCTTCTGAACAGCAGTTTCAGTGATCCGGGTCCTACACGGGTCACTGAAGACCATAGTGAAGACGCACAGAGAGGTCTCCCAGGAATTCAGCACTAATGACTGCACTCAACCAGCAGGGAGGGCAATGCCAGGGTTTCTTCCTGTCTAAGCTCAACACAAGCCCCACCTGGGACTGGTCCGAGGTGTACTCAAGCAGGTGCAGGGGAAACAGAATCCTGAAATGTACAGGAACCTCTGGAACTTGCTGCAGGCATCATACACACACAGCTCAAGTAGGGGCATCCGAGGACCAGCCCTGGAGACTGCATCTCTTGAGTAGGGCTGAAACAATAATCATTTTGGTTCATATGAGAATTGAGAACTCTTAGCGAGATTGCACAGATTTTTTTCATTTCCCACCCACCCCTGGTGTGGAGTTGGTAGGTGCAGAAAAGACAAAAGAGAGAGAGAGAGATGGATGACAGACAGATGTAGGGTGTGAGACTCAGCATGGGAAGCAGCATACACATGGCTCTGGTAAGTAAATTGAGGAGAACATTTTTTGATCAAGAAAGGGTCGAGAACCGGGTTTTTTCTTGTTTCTCATTAGAGATGGGCTAACAGAACGCGAATCAGATGTTCGGTCGTTCAGTTTGAAACCCATGTTCGGGTTTGATGGTTCGGTTCAGCCGAGTTCAGTCTGGCCGAACTTGACCTAACATTCAAAAACAGTGAAACCGAAACCACAACAAAATCGAAACCGAAACCTAATTTTCGGCCCTGGAAAGACATTTTTCCTGCCCCCGAACTCATCCGAACTCATCCAAACACGACCGAACTGTTCGGTCATTCAAGAGTTTGGTTCAGACGTTCGGTTCAGACGTTCAAACAGAGCAAGTTCGGTCCGAACTCTGAACATCCGAACCGCGTTCGCCCATCCCTATTTCTCATGGAGATTAAGCCAAGAAGTCTGATTCTCAGTGAGAATCAAGAAAAAACAAGATCTAGTTTTAGTCCTAGTCTTGAGCTTGTACCTGCTCATGGAGCCTCTGATGCTGGATTCATTCTGCAGATGCTGGACTTGCAACTGCAGGTGCTTGTTCTCAGCCCGGAGGGCCATGATCTGTGTTTGTGGATCAGGGGACCCTAGAGGTGACAGGAGAGTGAAAGCTATAGCATTTCCCATCAGTATTACTTGGGGTCATGTTGGAAATCCATGGAGAAGACCAACAAATGGTCTGAACAATGTGTCAGGGGTTGCGGGGTCAGGCTCCTGGAACTTACAGAGCAGGTTCTGAATCAGTCCAAAGCGTGGTCTAGCTTGTAGTCAAACCCAGGCCAGAGGTCAAAAACCAGGAAGTCAGTCCAAAGACAGGGGCAAGAGCTATCAGAAGGGTAGGCATGTGGGCTGGATAGGCACACAGGCTGGTGATGGAACTCTAGTGAGCTGGTTGGCTAGCAATCTGTGACAGGTTGCTCAGATAGGGGTGGGGGTGTGGCAGGAGAGGGAAATATGTACAGAAGGGGAGACAAGGCACAGCAGTTCCCTGCTCACCTGACCTTCTCCAGGTGCAGCAATATTCCAGTCAGAACACACCTCATGGGGTGTGGTCCCTTGGTCTGGCAGCTGACCTTGGGTTGCAGTGGCACAAGTGGTAAGACGCCGGCTCAGAGTGCCTGGGGACACCCAGCACCTTACACCTACAACCAAGTTTAGATTGTCTAGTGCCAGCCATGTGCCCTGTGTAGTGAATTCAGCAGTCAATTCCCCCTCCAACAATCAGAGCTTTGTAAGAGTATGTAGAACATGGATACACATTAGCCAGTGTGCCATCTGCCTGCATGGCCTTCCCTCCGGTCAGTCATCTTTAACTATACTTAGCGTAGCCAGAGAGGGTTTTATAGTAATTAGCTCACACATGTAAGCCTCGTCACTTCTTTTCCACTACTAACACTTACCATGAATATCTGCATGTTGGTAAATCCCTGTCAAAAACAAATTAATGAAATGCCAGATGCCTTATCTCACCTCTTCAGTAACACCTTGATTTTATCTCGGTTGACATTTTGGTAAAGTAATAATGACAGGTTTGAAAATGAAAATGCATAGGACCAAGATGCAAAATACCAGGTCTGATGTCAACAGAATGTCACTCTTTGTCTGCTTCATCGAGATTTGACTCGATTGCATTCATAGTCAACATGGACCATCTGTTTAAACATCCTTGTTTTGTACAAACTGCCTCGTACGATAAACATGTTCCGCTTGCGCGGACATGACTCACGTCTGTTTATGCGAAACAAGAGCTCACTGTGATTTCTCCCCATGAAAACAGGGAATAAGAGAATAAAAGCAAATCTATGACAAATTTTCTTGTTTGCAAGCAGTTGAAGTTTAGCAGATTCATTAGTATGTCATCTAACTTCCATTAGCCAGGAAGAAAGCTATCTAACTGTGACCCCAGCCTCCCTTCAGCAGTCCATATGCTTGTGACTAACCTATAGCAGACTCCGCTATCATGGTTAATGAAAGTAAATGGTTTGAGTACAGTTGCATGGCAAACTCTTACAGTCCCACTGATGCAATGTACTGTTTCAGAAAGGCTTGGGAACATTGGTGGGTGGGGAGGCAGGACTTCCATCGCCAAGAAGGAGGGTCGATTGCATTGTGTTCAGTTGAAGGCAGCACACTTCAGATGTAGACAAATTGGACATCTTTCAGAATAGAGAAATTAAGATGAAGTCTTTCAACATGCAAGATGTGGTATGCGACATGGTAAAAGACAATAGGAGTATTTTGTCTCAATGCAAGACTTGTGATTCAATGGGAAGGACTTCGTACATTTAAAAATGTATGGAACAAAAAGGCAATAGGCTTAAGTTGCTGGAATAATGATTTAGGTTAACGACTCAAAAAGAAAGGGAACCATCCATGAAGTCAGTCATGCTTTAATACAGGGAATACTCTCTTCCACAAGCAACTTTGAAAATTAGGACAATGCTGCAGGCCAGATGGGAATCAAGGTCCAGAACATGGATTCATCCCCTTCTCTTGAGTGCATGATCTCATCTCAGATCCCTCTCCCTCAGGACACTTTCAGTTCTTCAGTGTTAGGACTGGATCTGTGGGCCAGATCCACAAATTGCTAAGAGACCAAATAAGATAGTGATTGGCAAGATTTTTCCCATGGGCCCAAGGTTCACCACTCCTGCTTTGTCATTTGAGTCTCTCTCCACTCACCATGGTTTGCCACCATTAGCGTAAGGCTTCCAAAAATGGACTTCAACTCCCAGTTTTAATAGCCATTAAGTAGAGCCCTGCTACATGTAGACAATCCTTTCATTTGTCTAATACGAAACATTTATTCAACAACAAGTGTCTAGAAACATTATTCATTCTTCAAAACTGTGTATGCAAGACAACTGAGGTAGGCAGGGAGAGTGATCTGCATAGTATGTTGGGGATACAGGAGATCCAGAAAAGCACAGGGATATACCAAGACATAGGGACAGCACGACAGGAAGATGGGGAAGAATGGGCCAAGACAAACAGTCAAAGGGTGATGTGGGGAAGCAAGGGAAGGTACCTAAGGCAGCTACTGACTGTGTACTAATCATTCTACTTGAGAAGCAAACACATGAATGTGTCATAATATATAACCAATACTTTGACCTGCCCATGTCACAGCCTTTTTAACTAGGGATGGGCGAACGCGGTTCAGAAGTTCGGAGTTCGGCCCGAACTCGGCCTGTTCGGACGACCGAACCTGAACCAACCAAACCTGATTCC
>QEPC01003057.1:20558-34528 GCA_003113815.1 Sphenodon punctatus | reverse complement strand
CTTACATTGCAGCCATTCATTTAAATGGCTGCAATGTAAAAAAATCCGGTACCCGGAATCCGGTAACTGGGCTGGATTTACAGGGTTGAATCCGATAATGCCGGTACGCCCAGTACCGGCATTATCGGATTCCGGATTTACCGGTATTCCCACCCCTACTAGTCACTGTTCCTGAACAGCAGGCGTTTCAGAAGGCTCCCTCTCCCAACAGTTTTGTTCTCCTCATGCCATTGCAATCCTCCTCCTATTTCGCCCATCCAACCCATCTACCGCTATATTATCATTTATTTAGCTTAGATTAGATAGATTTAGGTGGTGTTTTTTGTTTTTACCCCTCCCTGTGTTCAATCTTCCTTCCTCCCTCCCCCCTCCATTGAATCCTTTCCCTCTCCCTCTTATTCCATCCTTGATTCCCTTCCCCTGTTTTAAGTTTTGGATTTATTTAGAGTAGGATTATTTATTATTAGATTGACTTTCATTTCAGTTTTGTACCCCTCCCTGTGTTCTTTGTGTTTCCCCGTGTGTAATATTGTATAGATAGATAGATAGTTATTATAGATAGTTACTAGATAGATATACATAGTAGTTAGCTTAAATAGAGATAGTGTGTTTGTAGGACAAGACCTTTGTAGTTAATTATTAGGATATTCCATTTAGTTCAAGAGGTTTTAGAATAGTTAATAGCAGTTAGATTTAGTGTAGAGATAGATATATGTAATATTAGATTAAGAAATTGAAATAAAAAAATAAAAAAATAGTTTTTATAAAATATTTGTGCATTCTTTTGGTGGGAGAAATGGAGAAGGGAAGGAGAGGCTGGTCTGCTGCCCGTAGGGGAGGCAATGGGGCACGTCTCAGAGGTGGCAGGGGCCATGCCAGGGGAGTGGCAGCAGGCAGAAGCAGTATCCCGAGCACATCACCACACCCCAAACTCAGCAGGTCTGATTTAGGGCCCCAGGCTTCATTGTCTCAGTGTCGCCTCCTGGCAGTGCCCTCCTCCACTGCCACCCAGGGCACTGGAAGGCCTGCAGTACATGAGGCTGCGTCTGTCTCTGCTGGTGCTGGAGCAGATGCTGGTGCTGCTTCTGATGTTCTTACAGGGCCACCAACGTCCACCCACGGTCGAGGCGATCCCCAGCAGTCCAGAGCTGGTGAATCCCACCCTGACTGCTAGAGATATGGCCCAATCCCTGGGTAATGTCAGTAGGGAGAGGAGGAGTAGTAGCAGCAGCAGCACTAGCAGCTACAGAGGGGGGCACAGGGAGAGTGCCAGCAGCATGGCAGGCATGGGCGGTCTAGCCTCAAGGTCCCAGTACTCCCCTTCACGGAACATCACCGTGATCGCGGACAGTGAGTCAGAGGCAGACCCTAGTGCCGCAGAGGGGATGTCTGCAGCTGAGGCGATGGCTGAGCCTCCTTCCAGAGCTGTGTTGTCAGAGCCACCAAGTTCTCCCCCTCCCAGCAGCACTGGCAGCAGTGCATCACCTGGGGCGGGCCAGAAGGCCGGGGGGGGGGGAAATCCTCAGTCTGGGATCATTTCAAGCAGGTGTGGGCAGATGATCCCAGAGAGGTGCAGTGCACTGTGTGCAAAAAGATGGTAAGGCGTGGGCAGGTGCTCAACAACCTGGGGACCATGGCAATGACAAAGCACCTAAAGTCATGCCACAGTGCTCTGCTGCTCAGCAGGAAGTCAGGGGAAGTGAATGCAAGCGGGTTCCCAACTGCAGCGGCCAGGCGCCTGACTCCTTCAGCGGGCAAGTGTCCTGCACCAGCACTAACCGCTGCCTCTAGCAGCAGGAGCAGTATTCTTCTTGCTATAGGGCAGAACAGCAGCAGGAACCTCCCCAGCAGCGCCGTCAGTCCACCATGGAGGAGCTGGGGTGGAGGGATCTGTCAAGGCCATCAGCAGGGCGCTATGGCACTGGCTTCCAAGATAAAGCGAAGCACCTGTTGGCCGAGATGATTGCCCTGGATGGGCAGCCCTTGTCAATTGTGGAGGACAAGTGCTTCCAGCGGCTGATTGCATTCCTGACCCCCAACTTTAAGCTGCTTTCCTGCTCCACCCTGAGTCAGACTGTGGTGCCACAGCTCTACAGGGCTTTGAAGGAGCAGGTGAGGGAGCAGCTGGCAGGGGCTGGGGGGGCCATGGTCCACTTCACCACTGACCTGTGGTCTGCCAGAAACGCCCAACACACCTACCTGGCAGTGACTGCACACTGGTGGAAGGACCCAGAGGCAGCGCTTGGCACTGGCAGGAGGGGTCCTGAAGCAGGGTACAGGTGGACCCTGCTTCAGCACAAGTAATGGACAGCTCCCACACCTCAAGAAACCTCGAGGCAGCCCTGGCCACCATGATGAGGGAGTGGGTCACGCCAGGTATGGCCTTCACCAAGGGGTGTGTGGCCATGGACAATGTGGTCAATATACTCAAGGCAGTATGTGACGACGGCTTCACAAGCATCCCTTGCACCCCACACACCCTCCACCTCATGGTGAAGGATGCTCTGGGCTTGGGGGAGAAGGGGATTGGGCCAGCCACCCTTAGCTCCCTGGTCAACTGGGGGAGGAAGCTGGCGAGGTTCTTCAACCGCAGCGTGAAGGGCAGCGAGCTCCTCCGGGAGAAGCAGGCTGAGCAAGGTTCCCTGGTGCACACGCTCATCCAAGATGTCTCCACAAGGTGGAATTCCACCTTCCTGATGCTTGAGTGGCTTCTTGAGCAGAAAGCCGCCCTGTATCAGGTGGAACTGGAGACAGACATCGAGACACCTTCAGGGTACAACAGGGAGGAATGGGAGATGATTGCTCAGACGGTCTTCATCCTGAGACCATTCCTGGCCATAATGGAGACCATGAGCAACTCCACCGCCACCCTCATCCAGGTGAACCCACTGGTCCATAGTCTCAAGAGAAGCCTGGACGAGATTATGAGGGGCCGGGATTGTGGCCCTCTGGGCAGGAAGCTCTCTGAAGAGGCGCTTGACCTGGCATGGAAGCTGAAGGTGGGGCTGAATGCGTGCTTTGAGTTCCTGTGCCAGGAGGAATATGTCCTGGCAAACATGCTGGACCCCAGGATCAAGGCAGCATGGCACGCGAGACAGTGGTCTATGGCCTCCAGAAGGGTACGCTGGTGCAGAAGTTCTGACAGACAGAGTGGGCCATGAAGATGCCCCTGGGGATGGTGGGAGTGGGAACAGCGACCCCTTCCAGTCATCTGGGTCTATCCTGGCCCCCAGCCTTAGTGGTAGCAGCAGCAGCAGGATGAGCAGCAGCAGGACCCCTATTTCCAGCAGCTCCTCCTGTATGCAGGCCACTCTGGGGAGCATGGGGCCCATCACAAAAGGGCAAGCAGCGTGGCTGAGGGCATGGGACAGGTGGTGCCCACCCAGAGCTACCAGAGGGAGTATGATGGTGCCTCAGCAGCAGTGGAGACCTACCTGGAGGAGGAGCCATGCATTGATCCCAGCAGCGATCCCTTGGCCTACTGGGCGGGCAAGGACAGCTTGTGGCCGGCCCTGTCAAAATTGGCCAAGGGTATCCTGTCCTGCCCACCAACCAGTGTCCCCAGCGAGCAGGTGTTCTCTGTGGCGGGGGACATTTGCTCCCCGCACTGCCTGAGACAGGGGGCCACGTTGTTGGAGCAGTTGCTCTTCTTGAAGGTGAACCTTCCACTACTGGGATTCCCCAAGCTGCCCCTGGACAAGGATTGATGGTGCAGTGGCACACGCCATCCCATGCCAGGGGCAGTCTTGGGATGGGGAGCCTCCTCCTCCTCAATCTGGGCTAGGGCTACTGCTCCTGTGCTGCTAAGGTGCTGTCCCTCCTTCCCAATGCCTGGCACCCGCCCTGCCTCTCTCTCTCCCTCTCTCATACTAGATGGCCTCAGCCGCCTTATCTGACTGACCTCATGATGCAGGGTGGCATTGGGAAGCAAACTGTAAGCCTGCCAGCCGGCCTATAGCTACAAGATCTCAGCCCGCCTATGTGACACTGACTGGCTCTCTCTCTCTCGCGCTGCACAGTCTTTGCTAGCCTATCTGAGTGCCCTGCTGCCAATGTCCCAGCCCGCCTGCCCTACTGCCTCTCATGCCATGCTGTCTGCCTGCCCGCGTGCCCAGCTTGCAAAACTCAAACCCTGCCTCAGTCTGCCTGACTGCTGCTCATGCCATGCCACCTGACTGCCTGCCCTGGCAACCAATGTCTGCTGCTGCTAGTGCCACTGGCCCCCAGGCCTATATGCTGTCTGTGCAAAGGGTTCTGTACCCTGGCAACCATTGTCTGCTGGTGTCAATGGCCCCCAGGCCAGGCTTATATGCTATCTGTGGCAAGGGTTCTGTACCCTGGCAACCAATGTCTGCTGCTTCTGCCAATGACACCCATGCTGTCTGTGCCATGGGTTCTGGGGCCAAGTTACAGGCTGTGATGGCTGTGGCCAATACCTAGAAGCTTCCACCTTGGCCCCAGGACCCACCATCATGGGTTTTAGGCCATCATTCCAATCCTCACACGGAGGTGATGTCTTTTCACCGCATCAAGAAACAGCCACTCTAGCCCCAGGACCCACCGCCAGGGTTCTGGGGCCTACGTTACAGGCAGGGAGGGCTGTGGCCAATACCTAGAGGCTGCCACTCTAGCCTCAGGACCCAATGTTATGGGTCTGCGGCCCTCATTCCTCACACAGAGAGCCTTTTTCCGAACGCCCAAATTGAACCAAACGGCCGAACCCGAATGCGGCAAACGAACTGAACGGTCGAACCGAATGGGCGTACCGAACTGAATCCAATGGCCGAACCGCGATCTGTTCGCCCATCCCTAATACTAGGCACATTGTTGGTACTATATACATAATGAATAGTAATGCTAGATGGAGCTATCACCCTATAAGCAAAGCTATGACTGTTCCTGCTGAGATACTGTCTATTCTTCTTACACCTAGTTTGAGGAATACATGTCACTTTGTAGTAGCAGCAGATGTGTTTGAAGATTCCTTTTCTAGCTGAGGATAAACCATGTTATTCTTTAGTTCCATGTTGCTAAATGCGAGTTTTCTAACTTAAATTTCCACATTTAAAGTGGTCCAGAAACCGAGACAGTTGTCAAGTGTATTCAAGCAATCCCTAATCTCAAGGTCCAAAACAACTCTTCCAAGAGTTTATTCCAGAGGCATTGAGCAAGGCTGAGAGAAACTCCTGCTGTTAGGACAGCTTCCTCTCCAGTCTTGTGCACCATTTGAAATCAGGCGATACCATGTCTTCTCCAAGGGTAACTATTTCTTTGCATGTTTAAGAAAGAATACTATGGTGACATGTGTAACAGCGCCCCCTGGTGACATCTGCCCTGACTATTAGAGCATTTGTTTAATTAGGTTTTAATTAAAAACTTGGTGCTCGTTTTAACTAATGGTTTCAGTGAGTTTTTGAATGAGAGCAGAAGTATAAGACCTAAAAAGAAAAATCAAGTTAACATTTGATAGTAAGGGTAAATTAGCTATTTCTGGGAAGATTATGCTCTTTATCATCTTTTAGCACTTTCCTAAGGTTGTGCTTTCAGGACATGTACTAGTCTCTGGGGGTGGGAGCACTGTTTAGAAGTAACAATTCCTAGGGAATTGAAGAAAACCAGGAGACTGGGAAAGCCTTGTTAATACAGTACAACAAAGCTGATGTTTGATCACCAGGCCCATGTCAAACAGACTTTCTATGGTCACTGATCCCAATGCAAGAATATTTATCACTGCAACAGTCTGCACATATTGCCAACTTTCACATACTCTGCTCACCTTAGGGTGACAATGCACAATTTTGGGCTTAAGTAGCCAGACAGCAAATCAAGGACTCCAGGAAGCACCACAGCACACCTCTGTCCTGATGCTTGGGGAGGAGGGGGGAGTTGGTAAAGTGCACCATGGGCTTTCTTCCAGACTTCCCACCACTGTAGACTATACCTAGCTTCTATTCACTGATGTGAGATCTGATTTTGGAAAAGAGGTGTCTTGGTTTACTATTGGATTTCTTGCCTATATTTCTTGCATCAGGCAAAATTCTATTATTGGACATACAGACCACATTATGGACTTCAGGGGTGGGGAAATTGTGGTCCATAGGACAAAATTATTCAAGAGCTGTTTGGCCCCTTTCCAGTTCCTGGATCTGGCCCTGAAGCTCTGAAAGTGAACTCAGGGGAAGGGAGCAGAGATGAGGGCATGTAATCAATGATGGGAGATGGATCCATGATCTCAGCCTTTCCCTTGCTGCTCCCCTCCTGGGCATACCCCTTAAGCACTCCTGCTCCCAGCTGTGGGTAATTTAAGACGTTATGATACCACGGCTAACCACAGTGAACCCCCTGTGGTGGCCGCGTTGCCGTAACATCTAAAGGGGTTCCTGCCAGATGTGAACCCCCAGCAGGAATCCCTTTGACCACGCTTTCGGACCTCCGACCACCCAGAGGTCCGAAAGCATTTTAGATTGGCCACGGGCCGGAATCGCCAAAAAGTAACATCTGTTACCTTCCACTGATCCTGGGTCGCAGTCCTGACCATGGGAGGAATTTTGGCACAGCGGCTGGATTGGTCGCTGCGCCTGCCCGTCTCCCGGAGGGCGGGTGGCCGGAGGAGCGCGGGGGGACGGGACTGTGCAGCTGCACGTCATGCCGCGCAACCCCACCCCCTCCCTGATCCCCGAGCGGAATCAGCCCGGCACGTCTAAAGGACAGCTGGACTGATTCCTGACCGGGATCCAAAACGGATCCCGGTGCGTGGTTGGACGTGTCCTGTGCACGTCTGAAATGACCCTATTTCTGACATTTTACTTGTTTTCAAATTAGCCCGTAGGAGGCAAAAGGCTCCTTATCTTAACGTACCTTAAGATTCAGTAATATCTGTGAATGATTTATAGTGTGTTGCACCTTTTTGCAATAGAGGGACCTGGGTTACTGCATTTAGAAGTACTGTACATTATGCCCAAGAGTCTTCACTCTCACATTTAACTAGTCTACTCAGTAGACCAGATGAATCAATAGTAGGATGATCCTTCTTGGTGGGAGTTCAGTGTTTACAATGTTGCTGTATAATCCTCAGGTCCTGAGGCGATCTTTGCGGTCTGCTGGGGGCGCCTTCTTGGAGGTCCCCCTGGGTTAGCTCGACTGGCCCCAAGTCTGCTGGCCTTCTGCTGAGCTTGTAAGACCTGGATGTTTGTCCAGGCCTTCGGGGAAGGGAGTGGGTAGGGGTGGGGGAGACGGGTAGTGGGCGTGGGGCTGGGTATGGGTTATTTTAATCTGGTGGGGGTTAGGTTGTTTTAAATTGTACTTTAGTTATGTGTTTTTAAAATGTTGTTAGCTGCCCTGAGATGCTTGTAGTGGGAGGGGGCGACATATAAATTTTAATAATAAATAAATTACCATTCACATGTGCTCAGTAAATTTTTGTGCTGTTTGTCAGAAGTTCATATGCAGCAGGGCATTCACAGGTGACCATGCACAGAAAGGCACTGACATGGAGGAAAACACCATATGGCTCATTATTTCCATGTTCTGTCTCAAGAATTAGAAGTCACCTTTTTGAACTCAAATTTAGTTATTGCTTATAGGCCATCTTATTCTACGGTCTAGTTAGAGCCCACTTTGAATTGTGTTAATTGCTTCCAGTGTACACGACAATTCTTCTTGGCCTCATTATTTAATGACTTGTGTACAATAGCCCATCCTCACAGAATTATAGAGTTGCAAGCAGCAAGGGACCTCAGTGGCAATCTGCTCCAAAACATGATGCTCCATACTTTGATCACCTGCAGTTGCTTTTTCAGTTGGTTTTTGAGAGCATCCAACAAAGGGGTTCTACCACCTCCCCAGGTGATCTAGTTCTTCACCAAAGTGTTCTTACATCTAGGATGTTTCCCCCGATATTTAATCCAACTCCACTTTTCTGCAACTGAAGTTCATTCTATATTCTGTGGCAGCAAAGAAGAATTATTCATCGTTTTTGTGGACAATATTAAGTTCAAACCAGAGCTACAGCAGTAATGAAATTAATAGTCTATTTTGTGTTGATAGCTTTTTGCATTTTGGATAGCCATCTGCATAGTATCTATGTAGGTTGGATATTTGCAGTATCCAACCTGTTTTGAGCAGACCAGGCATTAAACAGCACCCATTTAGTGCCCAACAAGTCACCCAATTTTTTGAGATTACTATGGAATACTATTTAGTTACCGTTACTGAATTACTGTTGTTTTTTATTACCAGTTTTCAGTTTTGCACTCCTTACTGAGACAGGAAAATGGCAATGTGCATTCATAAACGCACTAAAGCGGTTCAACAGTAAGTCAGAATAAGTCTGCAAAAGAGGAAAATGGCAGTAATACACAGTATTCGGGTGCCCAATCCAATACCCCAAAGGCTATCCGAAATTTCAGGTTTTACTTGAAAGTACAAAATGAATTACCCATTTCATCTCTATCCTTCAAGCAACAGCACCTGCTCAGAATCTCTCAGCTGAGGCAGGATGCATCAGCAAACACTTGTTTTACTGCCCCTGCTACACTAACCTGTACTGTCTAAACAGAATGGCATAATTGGTGTTAAAGCAAAGAAGGATATGAAAACGTTGACACATGCATTCATGAGCAAGCCATTGTTTAACTGATGAGAACCAGTTCGCAGGGAGAGCTTTCGGTAGGGGTGTGTATGTCCTTTTTGTTATTGCAATAACGATAATGACCAATAATGAAAATAGAAACAAAAATGACATTTTGTTTTTGAAATAAAGGGGGAAAGCTGAAAAAATTATTTCCAGCTATAGTTTTTATGTTTCTTATTCAATTTTGATGAAACTTGGGGACATTGTACCCCCAATGGAGGGCACTATGTGTACCATTTTTGAAACTAATAGATAAAGGGAACAGATTTTAGAAGCAATTGAACATTGTGATTTTAAGAAAAGTTCCATACACATTCATGGATACAACTCTAACTTCCATCCACTTTGCATGAAACCTGTGAATATTATGTCCCTCCACAAGTTTAACACTCCTGCCAATTTTCAGAAAGATTGAATAAAGAGTCCTGATGGTATAAGACATTAACTTGAAAATACAGTTCCAGCAGTAACATTTGTATAGTCTATCCTGTTTAAAAGATATTTGGCAGGAACATATCATGTACCTTCCCTGTCATCTCTAACAAGCTAAAGGGCAATTTGATAAAGGGACCCACTTTTATAAGCAATTGAAGTTGTCCCCTTGAAGACCATTATTCATTATTCAGAAAAATAGCAGCACATGCAGTGCCAGTCAGAGGCAGGTACCTGGCATGGCAGGGGGAGAGAGGCTGTAGGAGGGAGAATGTGGAGCAACCCAAAAGGCTGACACACATTCACTGACCAAATACTGCATGCTTCTAGCTTTACAGGACCAATCAGTAGTGGCTTCAAGGAGGGCATAGGGGGCATCCCACAGGTGGGCATAGAAGGGACATAACTGGGACTTTGGGGATAGCATCACGGAAATCAGGAGACATAGTTTACACAGCCAGGCCGGCCAATTATCATCACAATCGCATCCTGCAGCAGTGTGACAGAGGACATAAGAGAATCTCTGCTGGCTCTTTCCTAAACACTAATAGATGCTTCCAACTTCCCAGTAACAAGTGGGAGAGAGATGTTGGGATGGTCACAGCACATCATGAGGATATTTGGCTGATATTTCTGCTGGTCAATTGACATCACAAACCGATCTTATACCACAGTGACATGTAAGAGAATCCCTGGCATAGGCTCCTTCTCTGCATATGCTGTGCAGACATATAAAATTGGGACCCTTTATCACAGCTTTCTGATATTTGGCAGAGATGATTGTGAAAGTGTGATATAGATCGCTGTAAAATTTCATGTACACTGGTTGGACTACAAAGATGTTAGTCAGACATACATTTATAAGTTAATTGCTTATACCACCAAGATCCTTTATCCAAACCTTCTGAAAGTTGGCAGAGATAGTAAATATGGGAAGGGGTATAAATGTGCCAAGTTTCATCTACGTTACATGTGAGGCAAAGAAGTTACACTTAAGAATGTATAAAGATTTTTACAAAGTAAATTAATTCAACTGCTTCTAAAATTGGCTTCCTTTATCCACTCTTTTTGGAATTAGGTACACATAATGCCTTCCATTGGAGGTATAATCACTCCCAAGTTTAAGCCACAGATAGTGAACAACAAAAACGTTACAGCCAAAAATGTGTTTTCCATTTAAACCAATGGAAAACAAAAATGACAATTTTATATTTATGAAAATGAAAACAACAGATTTAAATAACGAAAACAAAAAATGGCATGGGCCCCTGGCGCACACCTCTAGCTTTCGCACTTCGGATTGTACTTCATGTTCCATTCTGTTTACCATCTTTTCTCTTACTAACAGGAAGGAATGCTTGCTCCTGTGACTGTATTCTAGTTCTGCATTGTCCAGTTCTGTTTAGCTTCAAGTAATAGCTTGAGGAATAGACCTCTTGGTCCAGACCTGTATCTATCCTCCATGAACTTACTGAATTCACATGTTTCGTTTTCATTTTCATTTCACTTTTAATTTATATGCCGCACTCTCCCATTTTAAAAAATGGCTCGAGGCGGCTGTTGCTGCATGAGGAATACGAAACAAACCCCCAACTGTTTCCAAAACAAATGGGCAAAACTAATCACACTAAATGAACTGTTTATTTTCCCCTTTGTGCCTAAAAATGTAGCCATCTTAGCTTTATACGAGTAGCAAAGGTGCTGCTGGCTTCTGTAATTAGTCTGGTGAAAATGCTGTCTCCAAAAAGCTAATATACGTTTTGTTTTGTCATGTGTCTTCTTGGAGGATTTGCACTCCGATCCAACACCTGAGTTTGCAATGGATAGATATAGCTCTGGACCAAGAGATGCTATTCGCAAAGCACACACATTGGGTGTTTATACCAACATGGGGGGTGCTCAACCCTGGAGCATGTCTGGGGATGCACCCACATCTGCCTGTCTGCAGCCACGGCTGGGTATGTTTTAAATGGACCCAGCGGCTGCCGCAGCCCACATTCCACCCATGTAACGCCCCCCTCTGACACACCATACAGCTGTGGGCAGATTGGTCACCACTCTAGGCTGTCGCCTGTAGCTCTATGGTGTTGCTTGGTGCAACCCTTGGCCAGGAGCAGAGCTGCAATGGCTATTCACGAAGTAGACTGACCGCTGCTCCGCTGCCCCAAGTTTGGGTGGCCTGTTTCCTTGGCAATGCTCTGGGATGTTCCGGAGTACCGGCAGTGGGGCTGCGCATCTGGCATCCCACCTTTACATGGATGGGCCACCTGGGTGTGAGGCGGAGCAGGGCCATTGGTGTTGTCCATGTAAAGGCACCCAATCTGCTGTGCATGTTAGCAACATGCAAAGTGCCCAAATAACAATAAAGCCTTTCAAAGGGGAGCAAATCCAGCTACTAAATAAAAATAAATAAATAATCTAGTACTGAAACTCAGTATTTGAAATTACTCTATTTTTACCAAGTATCTGAGTATTAGGAATCAGCCCAGTACTCGAGTGAGCAACTTATGGGGCTTTTCCTGACACTATATAAGGGTCTTTATGAGCCATTCATTAGGCTCAGCTGATATTGTGCTTTATATAATCCTGCAGCCAGAGCTCAAGATTTTTTTACTTAGTAGCTGGAGCTGCTCCCATTTGAAGTTCTTTCTTGTAATTTGGGCCTTTCATTGGTGTTCAGCGGATACCATTGTACTTTACATATCTTGCAGTTCAAGGTTTGTATTTTTAATTTTGTTGGTGGAGCTGCTTCTATGCACTGACTACATACTTCTATAAAGAATGTGTGGAACAAATTGTTTCATGCACTTATGTAATTAGTGATCTCATGGGGTTCTCTTGAGTAGCTGGAGCTGCTTCCGCTAACCTTGCAGCTAAATTCGAGTGGGTTTTTGTTTTGTTTTTTACACTTAGTAGCTGGAGCTGCTCCCTTTTTAGGGGCTCTCCTGCCATTTGGTCTCTATATAATCTTGCAATTAAAGTTTAGGACTTTTTATGTAGTAGCTGGAGCAGTTCCCATTTAGAAGACTTTCTTGTTTGGGCTTTTCCAACAGAGGTGGTTTTTCTACATTCTAGTTTTATTTATTATTCTATAAGAAGATGTGGAATACATTGCCTTACTTATGCAATTACCTATTTCATGAGATTCACTCTTTGGTTCATTTGTTGAGCAATTCATTAGCGTTCAGTGGTGCTTTATGACTTTACTGCTAAAATTTTAGGGGTTTTACGGAGTAGTTGGAGTTGCTCCCATTTGAAGGGCTTTTTTGCCTTTGAGGCTATACAGTCTGAGGTGACTTTTTCACATTAGTAGTCATTTGTTATTTAACATTCTCTCATATATATTTACATTTACATAATGTTTATTTTCTTTACAGTTTGAGACAAGTTAATAATTTTGGTTTAAAGTCTTATTTGATATACTTTACAGGTAGGAAATCTTTTTCCCCTCCCTCTTTTTCTTTTTACAGAAGAAACCATGTCTTATTTCTTAAATGATTGTGTATATATATTTTCGTATATACTTGCACTGTGCTTTTGCATGACTATATTAGGACAGCTGAGTGCTGATGTTTTAGTGTTTAACTTGTATATAGTTCTGTATAGTCTCTCACTGCACTTCTGTTCTGCACGAGTAGATTGAGATAACAGATTGGTGATGATTTAATGGTTTTAGTAATGTATAATATAATTTGTGGTTTAAATTTGATATTGCTTGTGGATATTAAATACAGATATCTACGAGAGGATTTGGAATAGTCTGAAAGTGTTTTGCCTTTACATCTCACTGTTATATAAACCCGTGGATACAATTTGAAAACAAACTGCTTTTTTGGATGCTGTTCCAGATTTGCTATATATTTTATATGTCCCTGAAGAAGATAGATAGAAACATGGACATTTTTGAAAATTACCTTCTAGACTGAACTGACTGGACATATTCTTTATGCTATTTTCTGGACTTTGATGATCTTTCATATATATATTCATTTTGGATTTATGGTTTGAAAATTGATACACTGATTTGTGAAATTTGATTTGTTTAACACATTATAATTTCTGTTTTGTGGTATTCGTGCATTTTCTTGGTTTTTTTTGTGACCCACCATTATCACCACAGTCTTGTCATGGTCGGTTCAGCCTCAATCAGTTCATCCTCATCCAGTCCACAACAGCAGCCGGGCAATCAGTAAGCAACAAGACTGCAGGATCTTGTTTGCATGAAAAAAAGAGATAAAGCTCAGTGTCATCAGCATACTGATGACACCTCACACCAAACCTCCAAATGATCTCAGCCAGCTGCCTCATATACACACTGAACAAGAGGGGAGATTTGATGGAACCCTGCAGGCGGGCCACGAGGGGACAAGCAATCACCCATCACAGCCTGCTGAAACCTCTCCAACAGGAATGAACAGCACCACTCAAAAGTAGTCCCACACAACTCCACCAGGTCGCGCACCACATTCATGTCAGGTACATTTCATGGGGTGATTTCAGACATGATGAGACCCCGTTCACAACAGTGGATTTCCAGTGGGGGTGAACTGAACAACCACCCCCCCCGGGGCGAATAAAAGCCCCGAACAGACTTGATGGCACTGGGACCATGGCAGGGAATCGAGCCGGCAGATCACGGGCCGGGGCAGCGCAACAGACGTAACACCGATTCCTAGCTACGGTCAAAACACCCAGAAACCACCGGGCAGGGGCAGGACACAGACATGGCCGCCTGAGGGCAAACGAAGCCAAAAGGCACACAAGAGAATGCCCATACAAGGAAAATGGGAAGGGAGGGGGGAGAGGGAGAAGAGTCAGACAGGTACCACACACAACAGGCACACAGACAGCAGGGCCACAGTGGAACACACAGCACAAGCACACGCCCGGGCATGCGCGCGCGCAC
>QEPC01003057.1:1822-20429 GCA_003113815.1 Sphenodon punctatus | reverse complement strand
TCCCTCTCCACACACACACACACACACACACACACACACACACACACACACACACACACACACACACACATGGAAGGGAAGGGGGACACAGGCGCCCGGACAAGGCACAACCGGCACGGGGGGGGGGGGCGGAACAGGCAAGAGGGGGGAAACTGCAAAGGGGCAGGGCAGGACACAGGTAAGGGCAACCACAACCCCCACAGCAGAACTGTCCACACGGGCACCTGCACAGCAACACAGGCAGCCCCGGAAAGGGGGGGGCCCTGGAGCTTGGGACCAAGGCACAGCGGGGGCCCTCAATGCACAGCGAGCCAGCCGCAAACAGTCCAGGAGGCACACATAAACCCCACACCCAGAGAGGGGCCGATGGATGACAGGCAGGAGAGCCGGTGCAGTGCTGCAGGTCCAAGGATGCACACAAACCCCCGGAGGAAGGAGCGAGGGGCAGTTCAGGGGCCCCAGAACCCCGAGGTCACACAGGTACCCAAGAGGGGGCCGGGGCAGAAAGTGGCAGCACTGGTGGGTGGGGACAGTCTGCTGGACACAGGTGGGTTGGCGAGGCCATGCAGAGCGCTGGACCCAGGCACCAGGAAAGGCAACCATGGAGGGGAACCCAGGGTGTGGAGGCAGACCGGGGAGTGGGGCCCAGAGGGGAAGCAGACAGCATGGGAAGCAGGCAGCACGGCAGAGACATCAGGGAGGGAGCAGCCAGTGGAGACCAGAGTATGCCACAGGTCACACGGTCTCGTGGAAGGTCCAACTATGGGGGGCCCCATGGGGGCCAGGAAGTGGGAGCCCGGTGGATGCACAACCAGCCATGGTCCAGCTAGACAGGGAGAATAACACCATGGACAGGGGGGCACTCATACCCTCCAAGGCCAGGGGGGCCTCCGAGGGGTCCCAAGGACAGGACAGGCGGCCACGGGCCACAACATTGTAGCACAATGGAGTGAGGTGTGGGGTGCAGACCTGGCACAGCTGCAGAAAACAATTGCACACACAGAATGGCTAATCAGGCCAGCAAGGACACGGTGTTGCAAACAGGGAGGGGGGGGGCGGTGATGGTTGATGGCATGCAGCTGCACAAGGAGTGCACAGCCCTGCGCGCCTGTGCAGGAGTGAGGCCCCATGCGCTGGCAGCAGGTGCACCCAACCGCATGCCCACGGACACCAGCAGCGCATTGGGGGGCCCGCCCGGCTGGGCGCTGGGCCCCAGCCCACCCGGCCATCAGAGAACCATCATAACCATCCCCCAAACCCCGGGACCCCCACCACCATTGAGCGGGACAGGGCAGCCGCCTAATGGATGTACATCGCGCTCGCAGCCAAGTGGTACCACGACTACACCGAGCAGCTGCGCCTCCTTACTGAAGAGCTGCACCAGGGCGCCCGCCTGCAGGTTACCCTGGCCTGGAGGGCTGCAAGGGCCCACAGGGCCCACCATGGCTGCAGTAGAGCCCTCGACCGGCTCAGGGTGCAGAGACTCTCCGGGGCAGACTGGCAGGCTGTGAGCCGGGGCCGAACCCAGCCCGCGGTGCTCCGCAAGGCAGCTGGCCGTCTCCAGTGGGGGAGGGAGACCATGCGCCAGGCAGCCCTGCTCGCTATGCCCATTGACAGGCGGATATGGGTTGCTGAGCAGGCACAGGGTTGGTGGGCCAGGGCACTGGCCCAGTGGGACGAGGCAGCCTGGAGGGCCCACTTTAGGATGAACAAGCTCACCCTGCTCCAGCTCACTGAGCTCCTTACACCCTGGCTGGAGCGACAGCACACCCCCATGAGGACCCCCATCCCCATGGTCCAGAGGGTGGAAATAGGGGTCTGGGCCCTAGCAATGCTCAACTCCAGCTGGTACGTCTCCCAGCACTTCGGGGTAGGCCTGAGCACCATTGCCTGTATCCTCCAGGATGTGTATGAGGCAGTGGAGGGCGTGCTCCTGGACAGAATGATCCAGCTGGTGGACCAGGGGGCCGTGATGGCAGGGTTCACGGCCAGAGGCTTCCCCAACTGCATGGGAGCCATGGACAGCACCCACATAGAAATCCTCCGCCCCTCCACTGGGGAGGCTGCAGAGTATGTGAACAGGCATGGGTATCACTCCCTGCAGCCGCAGGCAGTTGTGGATCACTGGGGACGGTTCATAGACATCTTCACGGGCAACTCTGGCCGCAGTCACGATGCCTGATCATGACCATCTCCCCCTTCTATGCCCGGATGTTCCGGGGGGACTTTGCTGACATGGGGATGACCTGGATCGAGGGGGTACCAATGCCCCACTGCATCCTGCCTACCCCCTTACCCGGTGGCTACTGAAGGTCTACCCGGTCGCACGCACCCCTGAGCAGGTGCTATATAATACCTGCCTGTGCTCCAGCAGGACTGTGGTGGAGCGAGCCTTCGGGACCCTCAAGCAACGCTGGAGGAGACTTGCTGACCGGCTAGACTACACCGTGGAGACCTCGGCCCTGGTGATGGGTGCCTGCTGTGTGCTCCACAACATGTGCGAGACCGAGGGGGCAGCCCTGGAATACCCCAAATCCAACTGGGCCCCTGGCCCGGTGCCCCTGTACATGAACGCCAAGAACCCCAGGGAGTACCGTTATGCCAAGCACATCCGGGACACCCTGGTGAGGCATATCATCTGGGAGGCCAAGGTGTGAGGGCTGCCCCTCCCCAGTCCAACCCCAGGGGTTCCCTAGGCCGGCCCCTGCACGAGAGGGGGGTCGCCCCCCCGTCACCCACATATGGGCCTAGGAGGCAATATAGGGCAAACACAATTTATTTCACCCACGTGCACATGTGCACCCAACCTCTCTCCCTCCACCCCAGTTGTTCCCTGCCCCCATCCCCCCTCCCCCACATTTCCTGGGTTGGCCCCATGAACACCCGGTGTTTGCCATGGAGCTCTGTGAGCTCCCCTCCCCCCCCCACTCACTGTCCATGATCCCAGCAGTGTCCTGGGCCATCTCCTGGTCTGGCAAGGGGGCAGTGGTTGGGGGGGAGGGTGGGGCCTGGACCCAGGGTGCCCCCCTTAGTGGCTGCACCCTCTGGAGGGCAGGGGGGACTGGGAGGTGGATGCACGGCCCCTGAGGGCATGGGAGAAGTTGGAGTGGCAGGGCATGGGGTGGGGGTGCCAAGGGGCCTGGAATGGGGACCTGGGCAGACAGGGTGCCCGGGGGGGTGGCTGCCATCACATAGGCACACATGCCTGTGATGGCCTGCTCCAGCCGGCAGACCACTTCCGCCTGCCTGTTGTGCTCCTGCCTCCACTCCAGGTGCACCTCAACCTGGAGCCTCATGTCCCGCACCTCCACCCGCTCCAGGGACCACTCGATGACCGTCTCCATCCTGTCCATGGCTGCTATCATCCTCTCCCCCTGTTCCACTGAGGTCCGGATGATATCCTCCGCCTGGTCCTCCCTCCACAGGTGGACCTGTGCCCGGTGCTCCCTCATGCGCTGTGCTGGGGGCATGGGCCCTGGAGATGCTGGCTGCTGGGGTTGCCCTGTGGGTACAGGACGGTGAGTCCGATGCCGCCCCGGGCACCTGCTCCCGGCCAAGGATGGGGCAGGGTCCCTGTGGGCCCTCGGCTGTGTCGCCTGGCCCCTTCCCATCCCCCTCCCTGGCCCCTCCCACCCCTACGACTGTCTGGGGACCCTCTCTCTGCACCCCGGAGGGCCCTCCCACCTGGACCGCATGCCTCACCTGTTTCCTCTGCCTGGGCTCCTCGGCACCTGCCTGCTCACCCGTCTGGGTCTTGTGCTGGGGTATTCCATGCCCTGTGGGCGAAGAGGGGGGGTTGTTGGTGTAGGGTTGCGCAGTTGGGCGACCGCGGCCCAGGGCCCCTTCCCGCCTTGCCTTTTGGGGGGCTGGGGCTGTCCCATCCATTCCCCCTCGGCCCCTGCCCCCTGTGGGCCTGGTCCCTCTCCCCTCTGGGTCACCCACTTATCCTCAATGTCAGTCTTGGATCCTTCCAAGGCCAGCCCCTCGGTGTGGGAGTGCTCCCCCATGAACCACTGGCTGAGGGTGATGAGGATGCCGGCCTCGGACTCTGCTTGTCCGGCCTGGGGGTGGGTGCTCTCCAGACTGCTTTACAGGGGGGTCTGCAGGTGTTGGGGGTCCTGGGGCATTCCTCCTGGGGGTCTGGGGCCCCGGAGCTTGTGTCTACCAGAGGGGTGGCAAGGGGTGGGGGTACCTCAGCCCTTTCCCTGCCCTGAACCACTGCGCTCCCCACAAGCTGTGGGGTGACTATCGACCCCTTCATGTGGAGTATTCGGTCAGGGCATCGTAGAAGGAGGTGGTCCAGGCTCCGTGTCCGGATCACCTATTGTTGTCCCGGATGGCCTTGTACCCCCTCTTCAGCTCCTTGACCTTGGAGCGGCACTGTGCCATGGTGTGATGGTGCCCTGCCACCTCCATGTCCCCCACTATGTCCTGGTAGACATGCTCCATTGCACTGGTTCAGCGCGAGCTCCAGCTGGTACTCCAGGGTCCCCCATATCCGTATGAAGTCCCAGGTCTCCTGCAGCCCTCACTGGCCCCCTCTGTGGTAGGGCTTCCTCCCTCATCTCCCCTGTGAGTCCTCCTCCTCCTCCTCCACTGCCACCTCCTCCACCCGGGCTGGGCCGGTGTCCTTCGGGGGCTCGTCCACCCGGGCCCTTTTCCGTGTCTGCAGGATGCAGGGAGTGGGGGAGGGTTATGGTTGGGTGCAGTTCTGGCTCCTCACACGGGGTGCCCCTTTCCCCTCCTCCCTGCCGGGAGCCTGGGCTGGCCCCCTGCCCCCCCTTGGTGCCCCTGGGCCCCCTGTTCCCCTCCCCTTGTTTCCCCTTACCCATTTCTGGGGTGCCTCCTCCCCCAGTCCGGCTGCTGTCCCTGGGGTGTCCTGTCCCAGCTGCAGCAGGTGTTGTTCCTCCACCTCCTCCATCCTCAGCATGACCCCCGCCTCCCCCTCCCCCACCTGCGCTCCCTCCACCGCTGCCACTGCCTCCTCCTCCACCCTTGCTTTCTCTCCCACCGCTCTCTTCCGCCTCCCTCCTCTCTCCATCCGGTCACACTTCCCTGCTGCAGATTTCCCTTTAAATCTTCCTCCGGTGGCTGCGTTGTTGCTAGTTGCCTGGCAGCGATGTTGCGTGCTTTGTCCCTGGCTGGGGATCATTTTCTTTGGTTCCAGCCAGTGATTGCTGTCCAGATGTTACTTTTTGTTGTTTCCCGGTGGGAATCTCTTTGACCACACTTCCAGAGATTGTCTGGCATGGAGCCCTGGAAGCATGGTTGCAATTGACCCCATGTGGGTATTGACCGTGATGAACATCTGGTGGCCGCCAAACAGACGTTCAGGGTGCTGTGGCCCCGCCGCGGGATTGAGCGTGGTTCACTGTGGTTGAGCATGATCTCGTAACGTCTGAAAATACCCATGGTTAACGGTGGGTGATTTCAGACATTACGTGGTCCTGATTCACCACAGTGGATTCCCTGTGGGACTGAACAGATTAACCACCCCCCGTGGTCAAGGAAAGCCCCGAACAGACATGATGGGACCAGGACCACGGCAGGGAATCGGACCACTGGACCACGGCTCGGGGCAGTGTAACAGACATTATGCCGATCCCGGGCTGGGTCGTGGTCAAAGCACCCAGAAGGCACTGGGGTGGCTCAACCCAGCTGCTGCTGTGTGCCCTTTAAATCTCCCTGCCCGGTCTGTGTTGTTGCTGGTTGCCTGTCAGCGACGCTGTGTGCTTTGTCCCCGGCTGGAAATCATTGTCTTTAGTTCCGGCCAGTGGTTGCCGTTCAGACATTACTCTTTTTTGTTTCCCGTTGGGAATCTCTTTGACCACGCTTTTGGAGATGGTCCGGGCCGGAGCTCCGGAAGCATGGTTGATTTTGACCCCATGTGGGTATTGACTGTGGTGAACATCTGGCGGCCGCCGAACAGACATGCAGGGCGCTTTGGCCCCACCGTGGAATTGACCGTGGTTCACTGTGGTTGAGCGTGATCTCGTAATGTCTGAAATCACCGTGTGTCAAAGGCTGCTGAAAGCTCCAAAGAGATCAACA
Organism: Sphenodon punctatus; assembly: GCA_003113815.1. Lineage (NCBI taxonomy): Eukaryota > Metazoa > Chordata > Lepidosauria > Sphenodontia > Sphenodontidae > Sphenodon > Sphenodon punctatus. The sequence continues at coordinate 14,378 of QEPC01003057.1, read as the reverse complement.
GGCTACAATTCTCCTTACCAATCTCAAGGCAGAGATCATAAACCAAGGCCACAATTGCAGTCTCATGCCATACCCAAAAACCAGACTGAAAAGCGTACAGGAATCTGACAACATCAAGATAAGCCTGAAGCAGCCAGACAACCACCAGTTCAATAAACTTCCCAAAAAGGGGAAGTTAGAGGCTGGGCAATATCTGGCCACAGAGTCAGCATCCAAAGTTGGTTTCTTAAGCAGGAGCTGGACAAGCACATCTTTAAGGTCATCCGGCACCCTACCTTCCCCAAGGGAGGAATTGTCAGCCACATCCAGCAATGGCCCAACATCTCTGAGCTGGTTTTCACCAGCCAAGAAGGGCAAGGATCTAATGCAAAACTGGTCACGCGCATCACTCCAAGCCCATTCTCTGCATCGGTGGGCAATACAGATTGAGGATAATGGAAACTCAGTCTTGTCCTGTTTTGATCAGTTTCAAACTCCAACTCTGCAGTAGAAATGGCAGCACCCAAGCCTTGATAAGTACAAGGAATCTTGTCTGCAAAATAATCAAAAATGTTACAGCGCAACAAGTTATTCTAATTCCTAGCAGAGACAGGCCAGAACAGCTCTGCCAGACAAGACTTTTCAGATGCTATGATAGTGGAGAAGAAAATCTTCTTCCCCGTGATCACAGCCACATATCAAAAATGATCTATGCTGCAATAGGTCAGCTTAAGTACAAGTTGAGCACCACCTATTCTCTGACCACCTACCTTCCTGCTTCAGCCACCTCAAGTCTTCTGTATTCCACAGGTATCTGTGCTGTCGCAACAGTGGGAGCAGACATGTGGGTGCAACCATGTCAATTGCCAAGGTCAGGATGCCATTCTACAAAGCAACCAGATCATCAACAAACTATCCTTCAAGGTAAATAGGTAACCCACCCAGAGAGTCTCCAAGGGTGGACCATTCTAATGGGTCTACCACCCTGACAAGAGCATAAAAGCGCAGGGATCTGAGCCTTCAGAAAGTAATGGTCCAACCATGACAACCATGTTGCCACATCCCCAACAAACTGAACCCCTACTTCTAGGCTGGTGCAAAATATCAAATCCAATGTGTGTCCCACCTCATGTCAAACCAGATATTATCTGGAATAGACCCATGGTTTTCATGGTGACCATGAACTCCTACTCTGCCCCTAAAAGGCCAGCCTCAGCACACATGTTGAAATCACCCAAAACAGTAAGTCTGGGTGATCCCAACACCACCTCTGAATCACTGAACTCTCCCTGGGTACGGAGAGGATGCAGACTTTTTACAACTTCTGTGTTGTTGTTCCTTCCATCTTCACAAAACTACACTGGGATTTTATTAGCCAATTTCATCAAGTCATTTAGCATCTAGCACCAAAAAGCCAACTTGAAGTATATTGTACTGCCTCATCTTTCGTTAAACACCACAATCGAATTCACAGGGGTCAGTACATATTAGGTTTTGTTTTATAGCACCCAGCTGAACAGAATCCAATGTGCATGCTCATAATGCCTCAACAGTTTGCAAAACAGTAAGCATAGTGCCAATCTGTTTATGTTCATCACTTCTGGACATTGTGCCTGTCATTCATGCATTCCTCTGTTCAAAACTAAACCAGCCAGTGAAGGTCAACAAGCACTGATAATTGCATGTCTGGTGGCTGATGGATGTGTACAAAATAGAAAGGTGGTCAAGTTGCTACATAAACAAGTTAACTAAACAGACTCCAAAACCATGTTTGCAACTTGCGTGTCCAAACACAGGTGAGTGCTTTTTTTTTTTTTTTTTTTTAAAAAGGAGTTTACCAAGGTTGCCTTATGCTTAACCCTGTCTTAGTGTTGCCAAACATCTGTGACTGTATAGTGCAGTTTTGGAATGGTGAATGACACAATTCCTCTAATGTCCAGGACAACCTGGATACCCTCCAGCTTATACTCTCATATACCGATTCCTGATGCCAGTGAGATACAAAGCCAATTTTGTGGGGTAGCATATGTAGCTCCCTTGACCGTATAGGGCTGGCAAATAAGTAGTGACCGGTAGCTCCCAATCAGGCAACACAAAGTGTACATGTTTGGACTCTCCATGCATGTGAGTTCTGCAGGGGCATTTTTTGGTGTTGGAAGTCATGATTGATCTGCCCGCGTGTCGTGTGACCGAGGGCAGGTCCTAAGACTTAAAGGGCGAAGTTACCATCTTGATTTGTGTAAGCCAAGCATTTGCACCTTCCATTTTATGAATATGGCACCGTTTCTCCCTATGCCTCTTTTTTGTCCATCTAAATTGTAAGCTCTTCAAGGCAAGGACCTATCTAGTCTTGACTGTTCAGGCCCAGGCACATTGCTGGTGCTATATAAATAAATTATGCTGGCTTTGTTAGGCATGTTTAAATGCAACAGCGTGCTTCATCAGTTCATACTTCTAGTTCTCCCCACCAGTGCCTGCCTTTACTATTCTTTTTCCTTGTTTAAAATAAGTTTTGTTTAACTCCTTTCATGAAGGAGACACCAATGACTGGTTGAAAAAGGAGACAGCAGCAAAGAAATAAACCATTGATCTATAGAAAGAGTTTCCAGAGCTTCATACACAAGTCCTATGTCACCCTTGACCAATCAGGGTGTATCAGATAAAGACCTGCAGAAGCTCTGCTCTCAAGCCATTGCTACTGGAACCCAGCTAGCAGGCACTGAACTTCAGGTTACAAATATGCTTTAAAAGTCGACCCCAGTAGCTTTAGTATCTATTAATGGATTCCAATAGAGATGTCTCACATCAAATTCTGTGACAGCATCATTTACATAGCACTTCAGTGTTCAAAGTAGGGGTGTGCACAAGGCCTCCATGTCATTGTTTTTTAATAACAAAAACAAATGTCATTTTAGTTATCATTAACGACAATGTTTTCGTTGTTATTGGTATCGGTATGAATTCTGATAACATAATATATATAAAAAAACAGATTAGCCTAAATACCTATATAATATCTAATCATTCTCTATATGTACACAAGTAAAATCTATCTAAGGGAGTCAGGGAAAGGGAAAAGGAAACTATTCGAGTTCAACCCTGTTTAGCGCTCTGAGATGTCTGCTCCCTCCTCCCCTCTCCACATTTGCCCTCCACACAACTCAACTGCCACAGCACTAATAATGACAACAATAACGATGTTGTTTTTGTTATCATTGTCATTAGACTGTCCATTTGTTATTGCAATAACGATAATGAAAATGAAAATTTTTGTTATTGTTGTTGTACTAATAAAACTGACACACCCCTAGTTCAAAGTGTCTTACAATCCTTATCAAATTCACCTGCACAGCAACACTGTGAGAGGTCATTATTATTCCAATTTTGCAGATGGGGAACTGAGGCTAAAACACAGTGAATTTTCCCAAGGCCACCCAGTGAACCCATGGCTAAGATTTGAATGCCTGTCTCTCAGGTCTAAGTTCAACACCTTATCCACTAAGCCACATTAGCATCCCTTCCACAGAACTTTGAGTATGGTAAAGAATTCATTGCTTAATTCCATGTTTATGTTTTGCATTAACAAATTTGCCTCAGGAATTATGTAAATTGAGACAGCCATTTTCAGCCTTGGATGCTACATCTCCTTTCACTGCACCTATTAATTCTTATTTTGAGTTCTCAGAATGCTGTTATCCTACATTCAGCATCCTGGCCAGCAACCTAGTTACATTTGACTGACTGAGCACTAGGTGCAACCTGTCATTTACGGATCTTCAGCTTTTATATCCACAGCTCATTGTCGAAATTTGCACAGCCATCGTTCTTACGACAAACTCACAAGTTTTCCAACACACTTGCCAATGAGTGGCTCATAGCTTCTGCTCTGACTAAGCCCAGTTCATATTCATCTGATGCAAAGGCTATGACCTTTTTTAAAAATCAGATTCCGATTTGGCCATCATAGTTTGTGCTTTCAAAGCCTGAAGACTAGACTGCTGCAATTCGCTCTACGTGGGGCTGCTTTCGATTACTATTTGGAAGCTACGCTGATGCAGAACGTGGTAGCCTGCCTCCTGTCGGGGGTGGGTTGCCAAGATAGGGTTGCCATACCTCCCCTTTAATCCAAAAAACGTATGAAAAATACATGGTGCGGGACTGCATTGGTAGGGGTGGGACATCGGGGCAAATACTGGCTACCGGATTTACCGGTTACCAGATTGTAAAAATCGGATCTGTGTACCGGTTTACCGGTACCAGATTTGTTCCATTGATTTCAATGGGGAACTGTCCCCATTGAAATCAATGGAAAAAAACACAAAAAACCTCCCCCCTCCCAGACTGTGTAGGTGGAAGGGGGGCACCCCCCACCCACCCTGCCCAGGCTGGCTTTAAAAAAAAAAAATTTCCCCCGAAGTCCCTGCTAGTGCGGGCTCCAGGCCGCCACTGGCAACCCGGAGCCCGCATCAGCAGGTACTAGGGTGATCCCTGGGGGATGGTGGGTGGTTTAACACACACCCCACCCCAGGGATCACCCTACCTCCCCACCCAGGGATTGCCTACCTTGCGCTCCGGGCCGTGGTAGCGGCCCGACTCCGGCGGCTTCAGCGCTGGCTGTGGCTGCCGGCTTCAGTGCTACTAGGCCTTCCGGTGAACTTCCGGGTTCCACCGGAAGGCCTAGTAGCACTGAAGCCAGCAGCTACAGCCAGCGCTGAAGCCGCCGGAGTCAGACCGCCGCCGCCTGCAGCGCAAGGTAGGCAATCCCTGGGTGGGGAGGTAGGACTAGGTGGTAGGGTGATCTGATCCCTGGGGTGGGGTGTGTGTTAAACCACCCCCCACCCCAGGGATCATATCTGTTGGTGCAGACTCCAGGTCACCGGTGGCGACCTGGAGCCTGCACTAGCAGGGACTTCGGGGGAATTTTTTTTTTTTAAATCCAGGCTGGGCAGGGTGGGTGGGGGGTGTCCCCCCTTCCACCCACGCAGCCTGGACGCAGGAGGGAAAGTAAAGTGGGGGTTTTTTTGGTGTTTTTTTTTTTTTTCATCGCGGCCATTCATTTGAATGGCCGCAATGTAAAAAATCCAGTACCGGGGAATCCGGTAAACGGGCCAGATTACCAGGTTTAATCCGATACACCAAATACTGGCAGTATTGGATACCGGATGATCCTGTAGTCCCACCCCTAGTTCTAATGCAGCCCTGCTCTATGTATTTTTCATAAGCGTCGTGGATTAAAGAGGAGGTATGGCAACCCTAAGCCAAGAGCACATCACTCCAGTGCTCCAGAGTCCGCAGTGGCTACCTATATCTTTCTGGGCATGATTTAAGGGGCTTGTTTGATCTATAAAGCCCTAAACGACTTGGGCCTCAGGTATCTGAAACAACGCCTCTTCCCTTCTGTTCAGTCACAGTCTCCTAGGCTGGCCATGAGTGCCCTCTTGTGGATGCTGTTTATCTGTGTGGTTTTCAGAAGGGCATGCAGAGAGGCATTCTGGGTGGTTGCCCCACAATTATGGAACTTCCTCCCCTTGGAGAGCTGCTCAAGTCCAAGCCTGCTCATCTTCAAGAAGAGAGAAGACCTTTTTGTTTGGCCAAGCCTTTGGCAGGCAGGGATAGGGCTGTGTGGAAGTGTTAGGGGAAAGGTTGAGGGGGGGCTAGGGAATTTTTTTAGTTTTATAATGATTTTATATTTTGTAAGATCAAGGGTGTAGCTAGGTTGGAATGGGCCCAGGTGCAAGAAATTGACTCACTCACTCACCCACCCACCCCCATCAACATCCTCTCCCCTGCCCCACTGCCTCCCCTCTCCACTTGCTGCGCCTGAGCCCTGGAGGCTGCAACTGTGCTGCCTGCCTCGTGCTTCTGGTGGCGTTTGCTCCATTCTGTGCCACCAGCTGGTTGGGTCCCAGATAGGGGTGCCATGTATGCAAATTTTTAGAGGGCACTTATGAGAAATACAGGTTGCAGGGCTGCATTGGCATCAATGCAGCCTTCAATCCTGTATTTCTCATAAGTGTCCTCTGAAAATTTGCATATATGGTACCCCTAGTCCTAGACACACCATGTGCTGCTTCCACTCAACTCAGTCTCTGCCTGGCCACACCACAAGAGGACAGGATTTGTGCCCCCTGCTTGAGCCCTGTGGCCACTTCCCCTCACCTAGCTTGGACTTTGGGACAAATGTCCCTCTTGTTCCTATGATAGCTAGATCCCTGTATAAACTGCCCCAAGTCTAACTGGGAAGGGTGAGGTAAACATTAGAATGAATACACAGATAAATAAAGTATTCCTAAATTTCAGCTTTCATAGAACATTTTTGTCCACTCTGGTTTTAGGTTTTAACTTTAGAGAACTTTTCCACTGCAGGTACTCAGACAAGGTGATTATCCATGAACTCCAATATTCACTAACCTTGTGTTTCACTAACCTTGTGTTTTTATTTCTAAGTTTATTACCTCAGATAGTTTGTCAGCCATATCCACATGCATGGTTCCTCACTGCTTAAGATTGAACATCATGTTTATGACCAAGCATGTACCTGGCATTAACAATGGCATAGCCAATGCCCTTTCTCGATTCCAGATAGAACAATTTCGCCTACTTGCCCCACAAGCCAGGAAGGATCCAGGCCCGTTCCCGAGCAACATATGGAACCTTGGATATTAGACCTATTTCAGACAGTCCAGGGTTCCCTTAGCCCCCAGAACCAGGAGGGCATACGAAAAGGCCTTCAGCGAGTTTCAGGATTCCAGGTTCCAGAACAGCTGGTCACTAGGTTTCCCTATCCCTGAAATCCAAATGCTGCAGTTTGCACTATCCCATCGTAGCAAAGGCTTGGCACTGAGAAAATTTTCCAAGAAAATATCGGCCATCACATTCGTTAGCTGATTGGCAGGTCACCCCTCCCCAGACAATGGTTTATTTATCAGCCAGATGCACGAAAACTGGTCCAGAGATATGCCCTCAGTTCAGGATATCAGAGCCCCCATTACCCCCAAGCTGTTGACGCAACTAATAGGTATATGGCCTAGAGTCTATTTCTCTAGCAATGAATACAGCTTTTCACAACAGCATTCCGGGTTGCCCTATTCTGCACATTCCAGATAAGCAAATTGGCCAAAGACTCAAGATCCAACATGTTAGGTAGGGCCCTCCAAATCCAAGACGTGGGGTGGAAGGATAACGCTCTTACTCTGCATTTACGAAGGTCCAAGACTGACCAGAGAGGAAGAGGGCAGACGATCAAATTGTATCCCTCCGCCTACACCATAATCTGTTCAGTTCGGGCTATGGGGGTTTACTTAAGACAGTGCCCCCAGGCCCATTATTCAGGCATGAGAACAGGAAGATCCTGACCCGATACCAGTTCAGAGCGGTGCTTAGCATGTGTGTGATGAAGCTGGGCCTCGATCCTTTCTGCTACAGTGCACATTCATTCAGAATTGGGGCAGCATCCACTGCGGTGGGTATGGGGATGTCCAGCCAGCAGAGACAGCAAATTGGGAGATGGTGATCCTGAGCTTTCTGCACATACGTGAGGGATACAGAGGCAAGGTGGGCCGGACAGCGCATTGCTGCGCAGGCTGCGCCCCGGTCCAAGAGATCACGACCACACAACCTTGTCTTTTCTTGTAGGCATGGCAGCACTGCAGGCCAAGATGGTAGTTTGGATCGTCGGCCGCAGCATCATTCACTGGGCAGCAAAGATGGCTGTACGCAGTGGGTGGGGTACCCAGCTGGGACTCAGTGAACAGGCAGAAATCATATGGTTAGGTAAGCACGGCATGCTCTGGGAGCAACTGCTCCCAGTGCTGACCGCAGCAAAAAATAAACATCAATTCCCGGGAATTGTGGTCATACACTTGGGTGAGAACAACCTGCCAAAGGCAATGGGGCTCTAGTTGTCAAAAAGGGCAAAGTCAGACCTCAAACTGGTGCAGGAGCACTTCCTGGGGTGTACGTTAGTATGATCTGACATGTTACAGAGATGGGTTTCAGCCAATGCTAATCACCCAGGGAGAGTAGACAGGGCCAGGAAATGGGCTGACAACGAAATAGGGCACTGGCTAAGTGCAAGGGGAGGGGGAGACTATCGCGCACAAAGACATTCGTCATGATAAGGACGAATTGTACTGGACCAATGGGTCCATCTGTCAGACTCAGCGTGTCATTTGTTCCTTGGGGTCCTAAAAACCAAGTTAGTCTTCATTATAGGCAAGTGCACAGAACTGGCGGTGAACCAGCCAAGCAAAGCTGGCAGTTCTGGTGGTGGTGGGATGAGCTAGGGGAGTTCCAGAAAGGGCCACAGTTAGATACATAGGTGAACAGAAAATCTCCTTAAGAGATGGGTAAGGCCATGCACAGCTGCACAGTGCAGCCCACTGTATGGCCATCCCAGGGGCAAGAGGCGAACGGCCAGACCTGCTGGGCGAACAAGGTGTCAAGCAGTGGGTAACGGTGTTCTCACCCTTGTTTCAGCCCTCAAAAAGGGGCCTAGGTGCGAACAACCCGCCATGGCCCAGGGAAAACTGGGATCGTGATGGGGGTAAGTTAACATTGGGAAGTTAGGACAAAGGAGGGTTCCACTCGGGCTTAACTCGAGAACGTCCGGAGCAGTTAGACAGGTGGCAAGGAACATTCACCTGTCCCAGATAGGGGCCTCCTGGTTGTTTTCAAACAGTTAAGAAATAGGACCCCAGGTCAGGGGGGGAAGCAGGAGGGGCTACCCCTTCCCCCGTTTGGATCTGAGTTAACCAATAAAGAGTGTGGCCGTTCTATCCCACAAACTGTGTCCTCGTCTTCTTCCGAGAGGGTGTGTGTGCATCGGCAAAATATTATCTGGTCAACTTCTTCCATGAGTCACCACATACCAGAAGTGTTCGCACAACATAAAGAAATCCATGGCGGATTTCACAGCTTTTCTATGTTCTTTACCATCTAATTATTGTGATGTCTAGAAGTACCCTTTAATCTTATCCCAGAAGACTGTTAAGGTGCTCCACACCACGAAAAGGTGGTAGAGGCAGCCATATACATCACTAGGTGATAACCTGGTGGGGTCTGGGGAATGTCCACCAGGTGCTGCTCTTTGTGCCACCTGTGACCATCTGGTACATCAGTGGTATATCAGTTCAGATTCACAAAGTAGCTATGGAATCCCTCTCCCCACCCTCAAGTGTTACCATGTTGTGCTTTACCCTTTTATTTTAAGCCACATTTCTGTGATGTCGGAAAACACTATTAAACTATGCTGTCCCTCCATCCAGCCGCAGCTTCTGGAAAGCTCTTCTGTCTTTACAGAAATGAAGCAGTAACAGAATATGAATGAGAGAGAAGAAAGTTTGTCAGAAGTGGTGTTAATCCAACAGGTCATTAGGAAATATGTGGTGCTGAAGGGCCAATTTTGTAGGAAAAGTAAAGTCAGAAGTTTTGACATCTCTCTGCCCTTACGATCTCATGTCATATTAGCAGCGGTGGAGGGCCCCCGCTCTAGTGCCCTGGATATATTCCGACTCAGCTCATTATGTTCTGTGCATCTAATTCCTCTTTGTTGTCAAATGTAGCTAGTTTCTGAAAAAGGAACTTTTTTTAAAAAAAGAGGGCACTGCTTAACCAATCTGTTTCTAGGGGTGGGCATTAGCGATTGGGATTGATCAGTATTTATTATTATTATTATTATTATTATTACTATTATTTTATTTTATTATTAACAAACATTTATATAGTGCCAGCAGTGTGCCTGGTACTTTACAAAGTAATAAAATAGACACAGTCCCTCCCCCTATGGCTTACAATCTGAGAGACAGGAGCTGGGGGAGAGACATAGGAAGGGGAACAGAGGGAGAGACAAGGGGTCTAACATTCATGAAGATGCGAGGTCTCAAGTGCACGTACTTGGCTTGGTTACGATGAGAATGACAGCAGGCAGGTCCATGTTGCAAGGATAAGGGTAAACCGATCGTAGGTATAGGAATAGTGGCTCAGCAGGATAAAGAGTCAGACAGAGCAGAGCGAAAGAGGTGAGTTTTAAGGAGAGATTTGAAGGTATGAAGGGAGGGGGCAAGGCGGATGTGGACAGGGAGGGAGTTCCAGGCATGGGGGGCAGCAAGTGAGAAGGGACGAAGGCGCTTAGGGGAGCAGGGAAGGCGTGGAAGGGTGAGAGAAGGGACAGAGGAGGAGCGAAGTGCACGGGCTGGAGTATGGAGGGCGATAAGTGCAGAGAGGTAGGGGGGAGCAAGGTTGTGAAGAGCTTTATAGGTGAAGACTAGGAGCTTGTGCAGGATTCGTTCAGGAAGGGGAAGCCAGTGAAGCGAAGAGAGGAGGGGCTGCACATGGTCGAAGCGACGGGCGAGGTGGATGACCCTGGCAGCAGAGTTTTGGATGGAGATGAGGGGAGAAAGGTGAGACCGGGGAAGACCAGAAAGAAGGAGGTTACAGTAATCGAGGCGAGAGATGACCAGAGCATGAACAAGAGTTTTGGCAGACGAGACAGAGAGAAAAGGGTGAATCTTTTGCTCATAACAGGCTGCTACAGATTCATCTGTACCAAACCACAACAGTGGCAACATGCCCATTGCGCATTCGGTTTTAAATCTGATCCAAAAATTAAAAATCATTGTGTGTGCACAAATCACTGCCATTTTGGAATAGGGAAGTCCATCTGTACATAATAATGTTTATTTTGACTCTAGCTTTCGCCATGGCCAAACAAGACACCATACACAAAGAACAAAATCCAAACAGAATAAATAACAAAATATAAAATACAAAAATAAATTAATAAAACATATTTCACAATAATTACCATCATACACATTCCTCATATGGTTCCTCCTTTTAATCTAGGGGAGAATGGCTGTCAGTTATTAGATAGTCCTATACTCAATAAGAGTATTCATTCCGCACGGAGTTTTACACTTAGAAAGGCAAAAGTTGCCACTGCCCTTATGGCTGCGTCTGTTGTGGGGATAAGAAGGGCCATCATTTTTTGCTGCAGGGATAGGTGGTTCTTTCCCTCTATTAAAGGATAAATCCAATTTACCCTTATGCCCTCGTATAAAGGACATATAGTAGTACATGCTCTAAATTTTTGATCTCTTGACATTGACATGGACAAACTTGTTTCTCCCAGGGTTTCTGGCTATACCTCCCTAAAGTTACTGCTGGCTTGAATAATTGGAATCTTATCAGCATATAATTCCTACACAGGCCTGGTTCCCACAGTTTGTCCAGATATTCCTCCAATTTAAACACTAGTTTGATCTGTGGGTAGCAGGGGGCAGCCTTCCATGCAGCTATTGTTGCCATATCTTCCTGGTAAGCTATGTCACGCGCCCTGGTGCGGGTAATAGCTCTCTTCTGGGCTACGGACCTGTCCCATAAAAGGGATACCGAAAGCCCCATGCTATTCAAATGAGAACATAGCTGACACAGCCAGGAGTACGATGACATTCCTTGATACTCCAGTTGTTCTGCCAAACACAAATAGGATAGAGAATCTGGGTTCTGGGAATACAACTTAATCCAATAACTTAGGTAGGTTATCCTACCAATACAACTTATTGGGAGTGTCCCCGTTTCTGCTCTTATTACTGCCCCTGGCACTCCTTGCGGGACTCTTAAAAGGCTTCTTAAGAACTTATTTTGAACTATTTCCAGCCTATTCGCCTTAGTCATGGGTATTATTACTAGTCCATGGACTAACTAAGCCTGCACCTTCACTCTACAGGCTTTCAGGATGAGGGAGATCTTTGATACTTCTGTCCTCGCCCTCATACGTAGTATCCCTTTTGCTGAACTTAACGCCTTTAGGGCAATCTGCTTTTTATGCCTTACCCAAGAGCCAGTATTGGTAAAAATGATTCCCAGATAAACATAAGAATCAACTTGTGTCGGTTCTTTACCCCTTATTTGCTGTCCTCACAGCCTCAACATAGGACCGCAAATGGGCCTTATGGAGAAGACGGTCGGAGTCAGATTGAGTCCGACGCCAGCATCGCTCTAGCCTCCTGCCTACACACTTCATACACCGCAACCCCTCAGTAAACCAAGGAGTCCTGCGGTGACGAGACCGAGGCAGAGGGCGTCTTGGAGCCACTCTGTCAATGGCTTCCTCCAGCAAGCTGTTCCAATGCTGGACTAGCTCATCCACAGAGTGACCATCCAAGTCCAAGGTTAACTTCCTCAGGACCTCTTGGAACCGCTGGGGTTCCATCAGCCTCCGAGGGCGGACCATCCTAACTGGTCCCTTCCCCTTCTGGAGGGGGTGCACTAGAAGACTGGCCTGAAAGAGATAATGGTCTGTCCATGACAAGGGCACTGCTGTAACCGCCCCCACAACCGGACCCCCTGCCTCAAGGCCAGAACCGAAGATCAGGTCGAGGGTACGTTCCCCCACGTGGGTCGGGCAGATAACCTCCTGGGGCAAGTCCATGGTTGCCATGGCGGCCATGAATTCTCACTCCGCCCCAACAAGGCCGGCATCGGCGTGGATGTTGAAGTCCCCCAGAACCAAAGTCCTGGAGGAGCCCAACGCCACCTCCAAGGCCAACTCTGCTAGAGTGATAAGGGATGCCGC
>QEPC01003051.1:1475229-1492021 GCA_003113815.1 Sphenodon punctatus | reverse complement strand
ATACTTGGCATTTTCGGGGGATGGGAAAGAGCTCTCCAAACGCCCCCTCGGTTCCTGTCAGACACAAAGACAAAGGAAACTAAACTATAGAATAGTGGCAGAAATGGGATTGGAACCCACATCTCCAGGGAGACTGCATCATAAACGCAGCACCATTGACCGCTCGGCCATCCTTTTCACAGTTCCTCTTTAAAAAAAGCAAGAAACAAAGTCTTTAAAGTGTAGGACTGGACTTTATTGTCCAACCGCTCACAGGAAAAGAAGACATTATATCTAGGATAGGGTTCGAGCCCACGTGGCCGGGAGAAATGGTAACCTGAATGCAGCACCATAAACCACTTGTCCACCCTGATGACATAGGGCTGTCTGTTTATGAGCTGCTTGGAATAGACCTGTAAAGGCTTTCTCAAAATGTTCCAGCAACCGATTTTTTGGAATTTGGGATTGGTCGGTACGCTTCATCATTTCAACTTTTCGCCAACAAGTGTGAAACGGAGTGGTGGAATATGAGTGGGTTTGGCCCAAACGAACCACCAAAAATTGCCCAAAGGAGGCAATTGATGAAACATGGGATTTATTTGACAGACATGCACTTCAGATATCAGCTTGACAAGAAACACTCTGCATTTTCGGGGGATGGGAAAGAGCTCTCCAAACTCTCCCTCAGTTCTTGTCAGACACAAAGACAAAGGAAACTAAACAAGAGACTTATGTCTGAATTGGGATTTGAACACATGCCTCCAGGGAGACTGCAGTCTAAATGCAGCACCTTTGTCTGCTTGGCCATTCTGACCTCAGTCACATTTTTTAGAGCCACCGTGTCCAGGGGAAACAGGAACCCGAATGCAGCACCATAGACCACTCAGCCACCCTGATGACATAGGGCTGTCTGATTATGAGCTGGTTGGAAGAGACCAATAAAGCCTTTCTCAAAATGTTCCATCAACCGAGTATTTGGGATTTGGGATCGGTCGGTACGCTTCGTTCATTTCAACTTTTCGCCAGCAAGCGTGAAACGGTGTGGTGGAAAACGAGTGGGTTCGGCCCAACCAGATCACAAAAACTTGCCCAAAGGAAGCAATTGATGAAAAATGGGATCGTTTCGACAGACATGCACTTCAGATTTCAGGTTGACCAGAAACACTTGGTATTTTGGGGGGATGGGAAAGAGCTCTCCAAAGTCCCCCTCGGTTCCTGTCAAACACAAAGACAAAGGAAACTAAACAAGAGAATGGTGTCAGAAGGGGGATTTGAACCCATGTCTCCAGGGAAACTGCAGCCTAAATGCAGTGCCATTGAGCACTCGGCCATTCTGACCTTCACTGTTATTTTTTTTCACAGTTCTGCAACAAAAAAAAGCAAGCAACAACGTCTTCAACATGAAGGACTAGACTTTACTGTACAAACGCTCACAGGAAAAGAGGACACCATGTCTAGGGTAGGGTTTGAGCCCACGTGTCTAGGGAAAACAGGAACATCAATGCAGCACCATAAACCACTTGGCCACCCTGATGACGTAGGGCTGTCTGATTATGTGCTGGTTGGACTAGACCAGTAAAGGCTTTCTCAAAAAGTTCCAACAACCGAGTATTTGGGATTTGGGATCGGTCGGTATGCTTCGTTCATTTAAACTTTTCGCCAGCAAGCGTGAAACCGTGTGGTGGAAAACGAGTGGGTTCGGCCCAACCAAATCACAAAAAATTGCCCACAGGAAGCAATTGATGAAAAATGGTATCGTTTTGACAGACATGCACTTCAGATTTCAGGTTGACCGGAAATACTTGGCATTGCCGGGTGATTGGAAAGAGCGCACCAAACGCCCCCTCGGTTCCTGTCAGACACAAAGACAAAGGAAACTAAACAAGAGAATGGTGTCAGAAGTGGGAAAACGAGAGGGTTCGGCCCAAACAAACCACCGAAAATTGCCCTAAAGAGGCAAACGATGAAACATGGGATCGTTTTGACAGACATGCACTTCAGATATCAGCTTGACCGGAAACACTTGGCATTTTCGGGGGATGGGAAAGAGCTCTACAAACTCCCCCTCGGTTCCTGTCAGACACAAAGACAAAGGAAACTAAACAAGAAAATGGTGTCAGAAGTGGGATTTGAACCCACATCTCCAGAGAGATTGCAGCCTAAATGCAGTGCCTTTGACCACTTGGCCATTCTGACTTTGGGTAACTTTGTTTTTCACAGTTCTGCAACAAAAAAAAGCAAGACACAACGTCTTCAACGTGAAGGACTAGACTTTACTGCTCACTGGAAAAGAGGGCACCATGTCTAGGTAGGGTTCGAGCCCACGTGTCTGAGGAAAACAGGAACTTCAATGCAGCACCATAAACCACTTGGTCACCCTGATGACATTGGGCTGTCTGATTATGAGCTGGTTGGACTAGGCCTGTAAAGGCTTTCTCAAAATGTTCCAGCAACCGAGTATTTGGGATTTAGGATCGGTCGGTACGCTTCGTTCATTTCAACTTTTCGCCAGCAAGCCTGAAACGGTGTGGTGGAAAATGAGTGGATTCGGCCCAACCAAATCACAAAAAATTGCCCAAAGGAAGCAATTGATGAAAAATGGGATTGTTTTGACAGACATGCACTTCAGATTTCAGGTTGACCGGAAATACTTGGCATTTCCGGGGGATGGGAAAGAGTGCACCAAACACCCCCTCAGTTCCTGTCAGACACAAAGACAAAGGAAACTAAACAAGAGAATAGTGTCAGAAGTGGGATGTGAACCCACGTCTCCAAGGAGACTGCAGTCTAAATGCAGCACTTTTGACCGCTTGGCCATTCTGACCTTAGCTACTTTTGCTTTTCACAGTTCTGCAACAAAAAAAAGCAAGAAACAAAGTCTTTAACGTGAAGGACTAGACTTTACTGTCCAAATGCTCACAGGAAAAGAGGACAGCATGTCTAGGGTAGGGTTTGAGCCCACGTGTCCGGGGAAATCAGCAACCTCAATACAGCACCATAAACCACTTGGCCACTCTGATGACATAGGGCTGTCTGATTATGAGCTGGTTGGAAGAGACCTATAAAGCCTTTCTCAAAACGTTCCAGCAACCGAGTATTTGGAATTTGGGATCGGTCGGTAAGTCAGAGGAAACTAAATGAGAGAAGAGTGTCAGAAGTGGGATTTGAACACATGTCTTCAAAGAGACTGCAGTCTAAATGCAGTGCTTTTGACGGCTTGGCCATTCTGACCTTGGCCCCTTTGTCTGTCACAGTTCTGCAACCAAAAAAGCAAGAAACAAAGTCTTCAAAGTGACGGACTAGACGTTACTGTCCAAACGCTCACAAGAAAAGAGGACACCTTGTCTAGGGTAGGGTTTGAGCCCATGTGTCCGGGAGAAATGGGAACCTGAATGCAGCGCCATAAACCATTTGGCCACCCTGATGACATAGGGCTGTCTGATTATGTGTTGGTTGGACTAGACCTGTAAAGGCTTTCTCAAAAAGTTCCAGCAACCGAGTATTTGGGATTTGGGATCGGTCGGTACGCTTCATTCATTTCAACTTTTTCTCCAGCAAGCGTGAAATGGAGTGGTGGGAAACGTGTGGGTTCAGCCCAACCAAATCACAAAAAATTGCCCAAAGGAAGCAATTGATGAAAAATGGGATCGTTTTGACAGACATACACTTCAGATTTCAGGTTGACGAGAAACACTTGGTATTTTGGGGGGATGGGAAAGAGCTCTCCAAACTCCCCCTCGGTTCCTGTCAGACACAAAGACAAAGGAAACTAAACAAGAGAATGGTGTCAGAAGTGGGAAAACGAGTGGGTTTGGCCCAAACGAACCACCGAAAATTGCCCTAAAGAGGCAATCGATGAAACATGGGATGGTTTGGCAGACATGCACTTCAGATATCAGCTTGACCGGAAACACTTGGCATTTTCGGGGGATGGGAAAGAGCGCACCAAACGCCCCCTCGGTTCCTGTCAGACACAAAGACAAAGGAAACTAAACAAGAGAACGGTGTTAGAAGTGGGATTTGAACCTATGCCGCCAGGGAGACTGCAGTCTAAATGCAGTGCCTGTGACCACTCAGTCATCCTGATCTTGGCCAGTTATGTTTTTCACAGCTCTGTGAAATAAGCAAGAAAAAAAGTCTTTAAAGTGAAGGACTAGACTTTACTGTCCAACCGCTCACAGGAAAAGAGGACACCGTGTCTAGGGTAGGGTTCAAGCCAACATGTCCAGAGGAAACGGCAACCCTCCCTAACCGTGCTGCTTGGTGCAGAAGAGCACTTTCTGCTGGTAAATGCTGCCGAAGCAGTACGGCATTTCAGCCCTACTCACAGGAAAAGAGAACAGCATGTCTAGGGTAGGGTTCGAGCCCACGTGTCCGGGGGAAACAGCAACCTGAACGCAGCACCATAGACCAGTCAGCCACCCTGACGATATAGGGCTGTCTGATTATGAGCTGGTTGGAATAGACCCATAAAGCCTTTCTCAAAACATTCCAGCAACCAAGTTTTCACAATTTGGGTTCTGTTGGTGCGCTTCATTCAGTTCAACTTTTCACCAGCAAGCGTGAAACGGAGTGGTGACAAACGAGTGGGTTTGGCCAAACCGAACCATTAAAATCATTTAATTGTTTCAGCAACTTTGCTATAACAGATATTTTTAAAATAATAATAATAATAATAGTAGCTAATACACATTTACAGGTCTGGTTCTAATAGGTACATATAAATAAAATAGGTCAGAGAGTATCCTAAATTAAAGAAAAGACCAATATGTTTCATAAAGGAGTACTAATTCGTTTGTATCAAACAGACTTCTCTCTAAATGATATATTTTAAAATACCTCTTCCTTTTTTCAACTGACATAAGGAAGCAATCAATTCCTTTAATTATTGGCATCTCAGCAGCTGCAATCAGCATTTTCATCTTCATTTCTACAGATGCAACATGATTTTCAAAAATTTCTAAGATCGGCATACAGAGGACACCTAAATACACATGACTTAGTAACTCTATTTCATGTTAGCAACATTGACAAGTTCTATTTTCTCGATGTATTCATTCTCTTCTACCCTTTACTATTGCTGGCTCAAAAAGTTCAAAAACGCAATAACGTTGCCGACATACCCCCGCCCAGAAATGAGACACGGAGATATGAAATGGGTTTCAAAAGGCTGCACTCTTTAATGAAAATCAGAGCAAGAAAGGTTGGTGAGATTGCTTCTTGGCAATTCTGGGTCCAGTATTTTGTAAGAACCTATCAAATTGTTAAACAGGTATCTGGCTTGGATATGCCCTCCATATGCCATTACCAAATCAACAGCTAAACCTTCTCCCTTTGAACAGCTCCCTGGCCAAGGCCGAAGGGGGGATGCCCTTCTGGGCACGAGTAAGGATAAAGGTGTCATTAAGATCGAGGGCCATGCTTGCCCTTTTCACCACTTGACACCACTCCCAGGGGAACGATCCCGTTGCTAACCATGCCCTGCTTATCATCAGGTATCTCTCCCCCACCCCCCATCTCTTATGGAGACGACTCTCTTTTCTATCCTAAAACTACCTAACCAAAACCTAATAACCATACTGGACCCCCGCAAGAGTGCGACATAATATACTTCTTAACAAGTTACACAAGCCAAATAATTGCCAATCATGCAATTGTCCCTATTATAATCATACCAAATTAGAATTTCCCAATTAAAGTTTAAACTATTTTAAACTTATTGTCCAATCAGTTATTTCTCAAATTTCCAAATTTAGTGAAATTAGTATTAATCAACTATTTAACCTATTCCAATACTGTGAAGGAGGCAAAACAACAAAGGCCTCTCATAATGACTGAGGTGCCTTGCAAAATTCCTTCTTGGTCCCCTTATGGCAACCAGTTAGACCCACAGTATTAGAGGGATGGTTGGGTGGGTGCTGACTCCTAAGGGATGCAGGTGTGAATGGAGTCTGCTCGGGAAAACGACATACGTGGGCAGCAGCAATACCCCCCCTCTTCTAACAAAGGGGAGGAGCTGCCCCCGTGCCGAGCAATCAGGAGCCAGTTCACAGGCACCTGATGCCTGGGCCACCAATTACAGGTGCCCAGGCCAAACATACAGGGTCTCCAAGCCCTTGCAGCCCTCCGCACTCCTTTCCAGGCTGTTAAAGGGGGCGCGGAAACCTCCCCCCGCCACCAATTTCAGGGCAGAGGGCTCTTATCATCCTTCTTAGTCTGGGGTCTTGGGTCTGCGTGAGGTATTGCTCAAGAGAGACAGAGAGCTTGATCAAGGGGTATGTCAGGGAGATCTTATTTTCCCGTAATGCCTTCATGTCTCTCTTTTGAGCAAGCTCTCCTACTCTGGTACTAATCTCCTGTTTCGTAATTGTATAATCTGGAATGCCATCAGAATCCACTGGAAACGCCATTTCTATGGCCAGCTTCTTAATATTTTTCAGTCAATTATACTGAATTGTCCCTGAATGTCATCTCTGCTCAGAGTAACAGCTATACGCCAGGGTAGAAACCCTTCCCTGGGACATCTTGTGCCAGAAAGTCAATGCTCTAAGATTTAAAAGGGAAGCCACTGATGTAGTTCCTGTCTCAGCTCGGAGTGTTGCCAATGGGGTCGCCCTTGGAACTCCAAGAATGCTTCGCAGGAAATTATTTTGAGGGGTCTCCATTTTACTAGTATATCCAGAGAATGTTATTTCACCCCCATATAATAGCTGTGGAAGGGCCTTGGCTAGAAAAATATCGAATAATTGCTCTACAGGAGCTGAGGGGGAAGCATAGTATAATCGAAGTATACCACCAACTGATTGCACTGCTTTAGCCACCAAACTCTCATTATTTGCCCTCCAAGTTCTTGAAGATGTAAATATTAAGCCTAGGTAAGTATAGTGCATAGTTTGATTCATTTTCTGTTGGCCAATCAGCCATTTGTATCTGGGACATACAATACCAAAACACATTATTTTGGATTTGTTGATGTTAATTGCTAAAGAGTTTTTTAAGCAAAAAGTGTTTAAAGAGTCCAGACACTGCCGCAACCCTTGTTTTGTCTGTGAGAGCAGCACTATGTCATCAGCATACAGGAGGATTGAAATTGGTCTCTCTTTTATTCGCGGTGGAGTAGTGTTGGTTTGAGATATTAGGTGGACTAGGTCGTTTATAAAAAAGTTAAACAGCAATGGTGCCAGAAGACAGCCTTGTCTGACACCATGCTGCTTTGGAAAGGGTCCAGTGGTTCTGCCCTTAAGAGTCTAATCTAACAACTGCCCTTGTACCCTCGTGTAATTTTATTATTAGATCTAACAAATGGGACGGAACTCCCATTTTGGCTAGTTTATGCCAAAGTAGCTTCCTAGGCACTGAGTCAAATGCTTTTGCTAAGATCAATAAATGCAACATATAGTCTTGCTCTCTTCAGGTGCACATATTTATCCACCAAATGCATTAAGATTAAGCAGTTATCGATGGTTGATTTCCCTTGGCAAAAGCCAGCTTGTTCCTCACTTAACTGTGAATGTGAGGAAGCCCATCTCTCCAATGCCGTAAGAAGGACGCATGCATAGTCTGCTAATTATTGGAAGGAGGCTAATCGGTCTATAGCATGCATAATCATTTGGTTCTCCTTTCTTACATATTGGGTCAATTACCGCCATTTCCCATCTCTTTGGAATAGTTTTAGTGAAGTTTATTTGTGTGAAGAATAGGGATGTGTGAACACAACTGAGTTTGGAAATTTGGTTGGGTTCAAAAATCGAGTTCGGTTCTGAAGTTCAGTTCAGTCGACCGAACTAGTCGAGTTCGGTCAAATTGCGAACTTCCGAACCAAGTTCGTACATTCAGGGCCGGTGTTTTAAGCTGTTTTTGGCCTTCCGAACTGGTTTGGATTCGACCGAACAGTTTAGTCGAATTCGAGTTCAGTTCAGAAGTTCAGTTCAGTCGACTGAACTAGTCGAGTTCGGTTCGAACTCTGAACTTCTGAACTGCGTTCGCACATCCCTACTGAAGAATTTCGCAAGTATTGGGGACTACCAGGTAGCATAGTTTAAAAATAGTTCTGGGGGAATAGCATCCACCCCTGGCGCCTTGCCTGAATGTAATTTATCAATAGATTCGAAGACCTCATTTTCAGTAACTAAACAAGTGAGTGAATCACTTGTTGAGATATCATACAGTGCACTATTAGCCTGAATGGGAGGCATAGCACCAGAATCCTGAAATACTTTGGTATAATAGGAGACCCATTGATCCTCAGTGATCCGAGATGATCTAATACTACCCCGCCTCCGGTTCCAGTTGTTAATTAATTTCCAAAATCTAGTTGAGTCTCAGAGTCTGGCAACCACCTGTATTTCCACCCAGACTTGGGAGACTTTAAGTCTCCTTTTAGTCCTCAACAGCTTGAAATATTCTCTCCTTTTGCTAATATACAAATTCCAATCATGTTCTAATCAGTATTTATGCCAGGTCTTCCTAATTTTAATCAGAGCAGTTTTTTCCCTTCTACACTCTTGATCATACCAGCATCTAGAATGGTAATTTCTATGAAATATCTGGGGGTGCTATCTTCTTGCTAATATATGGCAGAAGTTGAGCAAACATACCAGATAAAGAGGTGTAGCTAGATACCTGTATAATCATTGGTTATACAGTTGGTTATAATCAGTTGGTTATACAGAAGGATAGTTCGAAATTCCATCCAATCCTGGGAATAAAGTAATTGTGCCACCTCGTTAGCAATTGAGGGTGCCCATTTGATCGGAATACGTATATAAGAGAGGACCTATCCAGAAAGGATAATTTGGGTTTTAGCATGTGGCATTGCCAGCTCTAGATAAATTGGATAATGGTTCCCTTCTGGTCTATAAAGGATACCAAAATCCCTAATATTAGGAAAATTAAAGTAGGGGGTAAGCTATTACACTTGAACCCAAATGGGAATCAAAAGTAAAGTCTCTGAAAGGATCCAAAGGTGTACGGCCATTAATTACATTAGACCTTGCTCTGTACTGAGCTGCAGCAGTCTCGTCCCATGGTTATAAATGGTCACATCCAAGGATTTTCACGAGGGAATTTTAAATAGGGATTGGAGGTAAAAAACTGAGATATCAGAGTTAGCGTTAGCTATCCTAGCATTAAAATCTCCCACCAACAAAATCATAGTATTAGGATGAGATTGAGCTAGGAAATCTGACAAGGTGTTAAGTTGCTCCCAAACTTGGGGCAAATAATAGAAAGATGACTCCGGTGGGACATAGATATGAATTATTATATAGTTACCCAAGCCCGGGAATTTAATTTCAAGAGCCAAACAATTCCTCAGTGCTACAGGGATTAATCTAACGTTCGCACTAGCCTTGGTGGAAAACAATATAGCTACTTCTCCTGATAGTTGGCCTGTCTTTCCCTGACTAATTCCGGGGGCAGCAAAGGTATGGAATCCATAGATAACCAAGGATTCTCCTTCTATAGTTGACATCCAAGTCTCCTGTAAACATACTATATCATATATGCCTATAAAATCCATCCACTCTCTGTCTCTTAATTTGGTTTTAACACCCTCTATATTCTAAGATAAGCATAGTATACCAGGCGGCTGTGATTGTCACAAAGCTAAGCTAGATTCAGTACGGGATGGTTTACAAAGCAGAATTGAATTTTGGGTCAACATTAGGTCGTTTTGTGGCCCATCAGTAACCTCCCACGGATCTAAGTCCAGAGGGGAACTGGACCTATATATAGCTGTTTGATTAAGTTGTGAATGATGAAAGAAACCTCCAGTCTCTACTGCCTCATATTCTAAAGATGATTTTAAATTTGGAGATTCAACAGGCATCCCGACTTCCTGCTTGTCATCATCTGGTAAATAAAACAGGTCTGCAGAACCTGTTGCATCCAATGTCTGCCACTCTAGTTGTTCTACAGAATCACCAGATGTAGTGGCCTTAGTATTAGAATGTTCAAATCCACTAGAAAGAAAAATAGCTCTTGCAAGGGTATTATTTTCAACTCTTTGGATGAACATTCCAGTAAATTTAAGTCGACTCCTAACTTTCCACATTGTAACTGGGAATTCTATAGAATTGAACAATATTTCCTATCTCATAAATCATCCTCTATTCATTAGTGCTTTAATTTCAATTATATCCAATATACTGAAATTAATTTTCATGGTTGTTCGGAGAAATTCTATTAGTTTTAACTCATTGAGGACTTTGCGTCTTAAAAATCTAAATCTCTTATTCTTATTAATATGAAAAATAATGGATGGAGCCCATCTATCCTTTGTCTCCTGTGGCCAGACTTTGGGAGTAGTAGGGTCAGAGTTATCAGTTATCAGAACCTTATTATACGGGCAATTCCTTTTACTGGGTGCTTCTTTGCCAGAGAATTCCCCTGGGCTGCCCATATGGGAATTCTTGGTGTTCTTCCCAGATGGTTCTGGGATTACTTCTAAGTTATCCCGGAGATCTTTATTAGCGGAGTGAAAGTTTGCAGAATGCATTTTAATAGATCCTATCTTGCTCCAGCTATCTGCCAATAATTTACGTATACCCATATCATTAGGAGTCTGTGTAGCTGCATCAATCCTTTGCGGGCTTACCATATCGGCAAGATTTAGTTTAACGGATAAGGTATTGAATTCCAGCCATAGTTCACCTACTAAGACCTTTATTGAGAAGAGGAGATCGTTAGACTGATCTAATTTCTCCTCTAACTCCTTAAATCTTGTGTCTAAGTCAATTTCCAGTCTCAGATTAAGATCATCAAATTTTTGGGTTAATGATCTAAATTGACGATCTATATTTGATAATTCAATATATTGCTCTGGGGGTAATTCTACTTGGGATGAATAAAAGAGGGGAGCTTCTGGTCTTAGAATAGAGTTATTCTCAGTGTATTCTCTGTGGACTCTCATTTCAGTGGAAGGGGGAAAGAAGTATGTCAACTTAGGCTGAATCATTGTGGGTGCTTTCAGTATATCAGAGGTTTTTTAGCTTGTTCTATTTCTTCTGCTAAATTGATGGGGCAGCGTAAAATTCACGACCTTAATTCCATATTTAATCTCTAGTTTTAATATCCAAGACCAGCTAAAATAATTTACTAGATCTTACTAACGACTTAGGTAATTCTCAATTGGCCCACCAATAGTACAAGCTCTCTAAACGAGATACTCTACAGGCTCAGGCACCACGCGGTTTCAATTGGCAAGATAAATAATCCTGACAAATCTAATATTGGTTTTATCTATATCTGCATATCACAATAGTCTATAGTAATACTATCTAGGAGTGGAATTAATAATCATCAAAACAGTATAACAATGTTGCTTCGCATCAAATATACTGAATGCTATGAGTCAAAACTGTCCAGTTCTTTTCCCTGAGTCCAAGAGGACCCTAATTTTTGAAAATGGGATGGTTAAATCTTATCAAAGGAGTCCTGAAATGTGACACACATTCAACAATATTAAATATCTGGCTTTTCCAGTATCAACCTGAATCAGGCGTAAACTCCTGGGAGGAGATATATCCAAGACTTACTTTATTTATTTATTTATTTATTTATATTTGTTATGGAACAAACTTACAGTAAGAAGTAAGTCCTTACAACAATACACATCTGATTCCTAGGAAGGCAGTCATCCAGCAGACCAAGTTCAGGGGAGAGTGTTCAGCTGTTTCCAGTTCAATCCCTAATGCAAACTTAGGGTACAAGGGTGGCAGTAGGCCTCTTGGAACTGAGATCTACATGCAGTAGGGCTTTCCCCAATCATCCAAGGCTGTCGCCGAGACCACTTTCTTTGTTCCACCGGTCCTGAAGCCTCCTCCACCACATCTCCCGAGGCAGTTCAAGGGAGATTCAATAAGTAACCAGGGAAGTGGGTCCTCAGGGGTCAGCACTCTCCAAAGTTCCCAATAATTTGGTCGAAGGGGGGGGGGGGCGCCAATACCAACTCAACCCCACGAACGGCTCCGACAATGGTCGACACCCTTTGGTGTCACTCTTTGGCTGGTGCCCGAGGGGGCCCCAGCACCTGAATATGTACCTGGGGAGAGATGGAGACAGTCAATAGGCTCTGGGCACACACATGGCAGTTCTCTCCTCCCCCAGCTCCGCTCAGCTGCACACACTTCACCCCGAACCAAACCACCAAAAAATTGCCCAAAGGAGGCAATCGATGGAACATCAGATTGTTTTGGCAGACATTCATTTCAGCTCTCAGCTTGACCGGAAACACATGGCACTTTTGGGCAAGGGGAAAGGGCTCTCCAAACTCCCCCTCGGTTCCTGTCAGACACAAAGGCAAAGTCAGAAGAAAGCAAACAAGAGAAGGGTATCACAAGTAGGATTCAAACCCACACCTCTGGGGAAAGTTCAGCCTAAATGCAGCCCCTTTGACCGCTCAGCCATCCTGACCTTGGCCACTTGCTCCTCCCACAACTCTACAAAATAAGCAAGAAACAAAGTCTTTAACATGAAGGACTAGACTTTACTGTCCAAACACTCACAGGAAAATAGGACACCATGTCTAGGGTAGGGTTCGAGCCTACGTATCCAGTGGAAACTGCAACCTGAACACAGCACCATAGACCACTCGGCCACCCTGATGACATAGGGCTGTCTGATTATGAGCCGGTTGGAATAGACCTGTAAAGCCTTTCTCAAAATGTTCCAGCAACTGAGTTTTCGCAATTTGGGTTTGGTCAGTGCGCTTCATTAATTTCAGCTTTTCGCCAGCAAGCGTGAAATGAAGTGGTGGAAAATGAATGGGTTCAGCCGAACCGAACCACCAAAAATTGCCCAAAGAAGGCAATCAATGGAACACCGGATCATTTCGGCAGACATTCATTTCAGATTTCAGCTTGACCGGAAGCACATGGCATTTTCACGGGAGGGGAAAGGGTTCTCCAAACTCCCCCTTGGTTCCTGTCAGACACAAAGAGAAAGTCAGAGGAAAGCAAACAAGAGACGAGTGCCAGAAGTGGGATTCGAACCCACATCTCCAGGGAGACAGCAATCTAAATGCAGAGCCTTTGACCACTCGGCCATCCTGACCTTGATCACCTGTTTGCCACACAGCTTTGCAAACTAAGTAAGAAACAAATCAATTGTCTTTAAAGTGAAGGACTAGACTTCACTGTTCAACCGCTCACCAGAAAATGGGAAACTAAATCTAAGGTGGGGCTCGAGCCCACGTGTCTAGGCGATACTGCAACAGGAGCTCCCGCAGGTCTCCTTAGTTTACTGAGGGCCTGCAGTGTTTGAAGCGGGAGAGCAGGCGGTTGGAGCGACGATGGCACCGGACACGTGATGAGTATGATCGATCGCNGAAGGGAGCAGGTGAGGCAGGCGGTCCGGTACGGAGGGTCTGCTGGGTGTTACATATGGGCTAACAGGTCATGCCAGGGAGGGGGGAAGGGAAGGGGTCCGTGGGTGTGGAGGGGCTGGGCGACATGCCTGGGGGAATGCGGGGCCCTCACCTATCCAGGCCCGGGGCCCATGACATGATATAGCACACCCTCCTCTACCCACAGGTCGACCCCAGCAGCCTGCATCCCCTGTGCCCATGGCTCCAGCCAAGTGCATGAGGCAGCACCAGGCACAGGTCTGCAGGCGCAGGGAGGAGCAGCAGGAGGAGATCGTCCGGACAGCTGCGGAACAGGGGGAGAGGATGATCGCGGCCATGGACCAGATGGAGGCAGCCATCGAGCGGTCCCTGGAGCGGGCAGAGGAGCAGGAAAGGAGGCTCCAGGCCGAGGTGCACCTGGAGCAGAGGCGGGAGCGCCGGGAGCACAGAAGGCAGGAAGAGCTGCTCGGGGGGCTGAGGCAGGACATAGCAGCCATGCTGCAGGTGCACTCAGACAAAATGGACAGGTCCCATGATATTGGGACCTCTTTGCTCCTGCACGCCAGCACCATGTGCGCCTACTTAATGTCAGGTGCCCCCCCGGGCACCCTGCCTGGCCAGGGCCCCAGGCCCAGCCCCTCGGTGCCACAGCTCCCTGGCCTGCCCCCCTGCCACCCCCATGCCCTCCGGGGCCACACAGTCACCTCCCAGTGCCCCCTGGCCCCAGGAGGGTGCAGCCTCTCCCCCCAACCGGGGCCCCCCATGCCAGACCAGGAGGCGGCCTGGGACACGTCTACCAGCTGGGACAGCAGGGGGGAGGTGAGCTCAATGGCCCAGACCGGGCACACACAGGGCCATCCCAGGAGATGGGGGAAGGGAGGGCAGTGTAGGGGGGATGTCCATAGTGGTGACAGGGCACAACCGGGTCTGAGGGAATGGGTGACAATGTACACATGGGTGAAATAAATGGTGTTGGTGGTACAGTGGCTCCTGGTCCTGTATGTGGGTGACAGGGGGGTGGGGCACCCATGCCCATGCAGGGACCAGCCATAGGAACCCCCAGGGGGTGGGCCAGGGAGGAGGGCCCACACCCCTCATGCCCTGGGTAACAAGGCAAGGCAGGGCGGGCCTGAGGCACCCATGGTGGGCCTCCTTGTGCAGCTGGATGTGAGCAGCCATCAACCCCCCCCCAAATGTTTGATGCTCTGTGGCCTTGGAGGGCTGATTAGTTGGTATGTGAGAGCTATTATGTTGTGCAGCTGTGCTGGGTCCGCACCCCATGTCTTGCTCTGTTGTGCTACAATGTTGCATCCCGTGGCCACTTTCCCTGTCCTTGGGACCCCCGGAGGTCCCTTGATCCCGGAGGGTGTGTGAGGCCCCCTGAGCTTGGTGCTCATCTCCCCGGGCAGTTGGACCATGGCTGCATGTCCATCCATGGGGCTCCCGCTTCCTGGCCCCCATGGGGCCCCCCGTCCCTGGACCTACACCGAGACCATGTCCCTATGCGACCTATGCCCTGCCATGCAGCTGCTCCTAGGCAGGCCAGACAGCCGCTCATCCACCTTCATGAGCGTGAGCTCTGGACTCTGGTACCTCAGCTATGAGGCGAGCGCTCGTGATTGCCGGCTGCATGCCGAGACCCTGGGGCTGGTCTGCTTCCCTGATGGGCGCATCCCAGAGAATAGGTGTTTGCATGTGCCCTGGTCCGGGGCTGAGACCGTGAGTGCGCTGTGGGTGTGCAGCCTGGGCGCCTACTCGCTGTGCCTTGCTGAGGGGGGACCTGCCTTGGCCGTGTCCTACTTTGGCTGCNCACCAGATAAAGGGGACTAGAGTGCCTTGGGAAGTTATGGGCTTATAAACCTCTGGGGTTCACATATCCTGGGTTGTGTCGATCACCTCTGATTTCTGGAACCCAGGTGGTGGCAGCAAAAACAAAGGTTTTCTGGGGTTTGCCAGCTGTGGGGGACCTCAGGTTAGAGATTTGAATGAACACAGTGAGGTGGGGGGCTCAGCTGTATAGTGCCCCCTTGCTGCGGTTCACCACATCCCCAATCCCTTATTTTTCCCCCTTTTGTGCCTTTGTCTTCCTTGATGTTCATCTTCAACATGCAATGATTGCTTAGCGTACTGTCCGTGCTCAATTCCCCCTTTCCTTAATAGATTTACTGAATAATTTTAAGGATATATTAAGCAATCTTTTGCTATTTTAATTAATATTAATAAGGAAAATGTATTGTAAGAATTTAGTCCTAGTAATCGTTTGTTTTCCTTTCCTTTCTTGAACCTTATTCAATCTTTTATCTTCCCTTACAGCAAGTGTTGAGTCATGGCTTCTACTGCAAGAGTTCAGACACGAAAGCAGCTGAAGCACAAGCAGTGCAAAAGAAGCAGAAACTACATTTCCTGCTGCTTAAGGTGTGCCTCACCCCAGCCAGTAGGTCCATTGAAGAGGAGCTTATTGTTTGTCTGCAACAAGGTCAAGGTTCTATTGCAGAAGAAGAACTTCACCTTGATCCATCCTCTTCCTCCTCCTCCTCCTCACCGATGTCAACATCATTTCATGAAATGGAAGTTGTTGCAGGATTACATGATGTGGCTACCACCAGCAACCACATATTTGCTGATGCTGTTGTGGAAGTAGTGGAAGAAGCACTTTCAGCCATTTCCACCCCCCCGACCTTCAAGATATAACCACACTAACTCTCCAGGAAATGGAACTCAAGGATCTGAGTCCTCCTCACTGGATGGTCCTTCAACATCTGATACTTCAACATCAGAAGTGGCACAAACTTTGTTCGGGGACAGCCATCCCACTCTTCAGACAGCTCTCATGTCAATTTATCATCCGATGACACCGGTGTTCATTCACAAAGAAAGACATCATGTCGGTCATCATCTGTTTGGCATCACTTTGAGCACTACAGTGATGGTGGGCTTGTGGTCCGGTGCAAGCATTGTCATCAGAAAATACATCATGGATGACCAGGAGGCAGTCGACCGGGAACTACTGGCATGATTAAGCACATGAAATCTGCTCACCCAGCAATATAACCAGTGTGACACTATCAACTGTACAAAGGCTAAGGCAAGCAGGAATATCTACCTTAGCAAGAACCCCATCCCCTGCATATGTCACGTCTTGCGAGGTCTCATTTATTACAAATGGAAAGTGAGCTTTGTGGCCTTAGCTGAACTAATCATACTAGATTGGGCTTCAAGTTGCATAAAATGAATTTACACTTTACTTTGATATCCGACTAGCAAAGCAAGTATTGTAAAATGACAATACATTTATAAATAAAGGAACATGAGACTTTTAGGATATATTAAAATATATGCATAGTTTACTTAAATATAAATAGAGAATATCAGTAGCTTACATAGAATGGTATTGATAGCCAATCAAAGTTACATGATCTTAAAACATTTCTATTTTAAGAAAAAGCTTCTAAAAGCTTAACATATGCA
>QEPC01003051.1:1447226-1460762 GCA_003113815.1 Sphenodon punctatus | reverse complement strand
CCCCCCCATCCTGGGTTGTGTACCCTTTCCCCCGTGTTGCCCACCTTGTTCCACGGTGTCCTGGGCCCCGCATATTTCCCCGAATAATTGGAAGTTTTGTACTGTGTTACCTTCTCTCCCCTTGGGGCAAAAGGCTTACTCTCACAGTCCCTATGATGAGCTGGGCGGCCCTCTGAATAAGAGGGAAAGCCCAAACACCACCCTGAGGGACACTTTTCCACCTAGAAGGTATTCCCTCGTGCGAGAAAGCCGCCTCATCCCTGTGTGTATGCGGGAGTGACTGAGTTACCCCTATTTCCTCCTCCTTCCTCGTCCTTTCCCCTCTCCTCCCCCCTACATCCATGACACAGCCAGGCCCTCTTTGGAGTCCAAAGTTTGAAAACCTCCCTGAGACTCACAGAATCTTTTTATTGAGTTCTTGTCCCCTTTCCGGAGCTGTGGGGACATTCTTTTTTGGAGGTTTGTGGCCCCAGATGCTTTGTTTGTAGAGCAGAATTTGGTGGTTTTGGAGTAAATCCCGGTGGAGCGCAGGCACGCTTCTTCTACTCTGGATGTATGCGCACTAGCACCCCGCACCAGGGAATTTTAACCTTTTCTTTGCTGGTTTTAAGACACATGTGCATGCTCACTCTCTCCTCTCAGACAGGTGTGTCAGGGTCAAACTGCAAGGTGGCAACCTTAAGTGGTTCCTGAGAAATGTTGAGTGCTCTGTTAAGACAGCCAGTGTAATTTAGTGGAAAAAGTGTTTGCCTTGGGTGTGGATGACCAGGGTTCAAATACCATTTTAGCCATAAACTCACTGAGTGGGCAAGTCACTATCTCTCAGCCTCAGTTCCCCCTCTGTACAATGGGAATAATGACCTATCTCACTGGGTTGTTGTGAGGGTGACCAAGAAAAGGACTTTAAAGCACCCTGAAAGCGCTATGTAAATAATACTAATCCAAAAAGATTGGGAACCAGTGCCCTAAGTAGTTTTGAAAATTTCATATGCAATTGCTTGTGAACCTTAGCAAAGGATTTGTGGGTTTAGAATACACCAGTTCACACAAAAAATGTTTGGGATTTCCCCCCCGACAATTGCAGCCAAGAGATTCAGATCAGAGTAAGAAAACGAGCTGTTCATTGTTGCCACTGAAAAGCACAAAGGGGTTTTTCAAACATGTGCCGTGGGCGAGTGCATGTCCGTGGCCGGCGAGCGGCACGGCTGCAAGGCGGGAGCGCTTCCAAACAAGCAGCTCCCAGCCTGGCTGCCCTGTTCATGGAGGTGGCTAGCTACCCTGACCGAGCCAGGCACTCTGGATTTTGCAGGAGTGCCCCGTGTGTAGCCATGGCTAGTCAGTGCGTGGGTCACAGGAGCGCACCTCCCCACGCACCGCCACCACACCAGCAGTTCGACGTGTGAAGAGTGGGGGGGCCCATGCGTGGAAGCATCTTGTTTAACACCCCCCACTGCAAAAATCACTGGCCTGAAACTCTAGTCCTACAGATTCTTCTCGGCTGTTTGCTCAGTGACCTATAACCAGCTTTCATGTGCCCTTCTGCCGTAGCCTCTTGCCAAGGTTGGGTGCCCGAGTCAGGAAGTTTGCATTCAGAGTGTGAGAGCTCCCTGCTTTTTAGTGGTAAGGGATCCATGCATGTCTATCTGTTGAATATTTAGCCTCAATTCAATTCTGGCTGCCAACCCTCTAGCCCATATATAGACTGCTCCATGGATTTAATGTACCAGCTTTCCACTGCCTAATCTTGCCCTTTCAGTGTTTTAGTCCGCACTTGTGTGGTCAAGATCTCAGAGTACAGCAGAGATCTCTGAAATACGCAGTCCTCGGAGACTTAAGTCAAGGGTGGGGAACCTTTTCCCATCCAGGGGCCACTTGGAAAATGAGAGCAAGCTCTGAGGGCTTCACAGAAGTTGGTGATGGGGGAGCCGAGGGGGCTGAAGGGGTGTGCTCAGGGTTGGGAAAGGAGAGGAGGGTCCAGATCCTGGATCTATTCCTCTGACCCATCCCCAGTTTACGAGTGCATGCCCTCATCTACACTCCCTTCTCCTGGCCTCGCCCCTTCAGTGTCTGGTGGTAGGAACCCAATCCAGGGGCCGGATTCAGAAACTACAAAGGGGCCAAAAAAACCTAGCTGCAGCCACATTGGGGCCCCCAGGCCTGAGGCTCCCTGTCCCTGACTTAAGTCATATGCTTAACATGGGCACTGAGAGAGGCTCTGTCCGTTTCCGTCAAGGCTGTTACAGCTGTGCTGCTAGCTGAAAACACAAATCAATATAGACAAAAATCAATCCACCAAAAGCGGTGACAACTTAACTCCTGATTTCCATAAGCTGGGCATGAAGCTGTTCACCTCATTTGGGCACACAACTCACCATGGTCACTGCGAGCCTACACCAAGATTTTAGAAAAACGGCTGCCGAAAGTTAGCCTTCTATGGGTGTGTTCATTAGGGATAGAAGTTTTGGTTTTGGATTAAACCATAATGGCCCAGAAAAGGCTTAAACCATTACGGTTTAATCCAAAGCAGCCTGTAAATCAGCCTGCCATTTTTGGGCCCTTATTTCTTGGATCCCCCAGCTGCCATTTTGGTTAAGAGCAGTGGGCATTTTGCAGATCAGGGAGCTCGCCAGCCGAGCAGGGAGCTCGCCAGCAGCACAAGGGAGCATGCTAGGACGGCAGCGACAGGCCGGCGGAGCTTCAATTAAGCCCTCTGAGGCCAGTAAATAGTACATACCAGGGCCCCGGGAAGTAGGAAAATGGTTTAAAGGTTTCCATGGATTTAAATGCAGAACTGAAATACAGACCCATAATTAAATCTGTTAAAAACTTTTAAACCAGAACACCCCACCCGGTGTCCCACTCCTAGCACTCACAAAAAAACCAGCTATGTGGTAATGATCCCTCCCTGGATCTGCAGCAATCAGTTGGACAGGCCCACACAGTTTCCAAAGCACCCTGTATTACAAGTCCTGCATTCTTCCTAGCTCAAATCTTCATTAAAATCATTCAAAAATAATGCATGCATTAATGGCGGCCTGGCCTGGTTACGTCTGCCACACTTTCTGTAAGGACGTGTCAGGATATGGAGAGGAGGCCACACCCATAAAGGACTGCACTATTCTTCTTTAAGGCTCCCCTACGGCAGATTCCCCTCAGGATGGACAAAGCTGCCTGATTCAGACAGAGCCAATCGTCATCAACATTGGGGAGAGCACAAAACCCTGGTCAAGCATCTGTGAAAAGCTCCCAAGGGTAGGCAATAAATCTACAGTACGGAAGAACTACCAGTTCCAATGTAGCAGGGTGTTTTGTTAGGATTCTTCGAACACATGCAGGGTCTGCAGTTGAATGGAAACCTTCTCAGCCACGCAGGAATAATAATGATTAAACCCAAACAAGTTTGCTTTGCTCCCATATTTCTAAACCGACTTTACAAACCTACTTGGAAAAGTCTGGGGAAGTATAAAAAGTTTTTTAAAAAGCACATCCACAAATTCCTCCACCACCACCCTTAAATTACTCACTCAAATCTGATCTTTCCCAGCCACATAGGCTGTATTTTACACAGAAGGAGGTGGGTGTTTTGCTGCGTTGTGTGGAGGTGTGTGTGTGTCTGTTTAAATGTTTACATGGACACCCACCCACCTCCACCCACGGAACCTCCTCCGGTTTTCCGGAGGACTCTGTGGGTGTACGATGGGTAGAGGTGGGTGTTGCGTGGGAGCGCGCACACACCCCCACCCATCCCACTCGGTGTTCACACAGGTGAACACCGAGCGGATGCCGATCCCCCCCCGCCAGCTGTTTACACAGACACACACCCCAACACCTGCCCAAACACTGAGCGGGGGGTGTCCATGTAATAGCTAGGGGTGGGACATCAGCGCAAATACCAGGTACCGGTTTTACCGGTTCCTGGATTTAAGAATACCGACTTACCGGGACCGGATCTTTTCGATTGATTTCAATGGGGAACTGTCCCCATTGAAATCAATGGAAAAAAACAAAAACCTCCGGCTTCAGCACGCTACTAGGTCTTCCGGGGAACCCGGAAGTTCCCCGGAAGGCCTAGTAGCGTGCTGAAGCCGGCAGTCACAGCCAGCGCTGAAGCCGCCGGAGCACCACCGCTGCCGCCCGGAGCTCAAGGTAGGCGATCCCTGGGTGGGAAGTAGGGTGATCCGTGGGGTGGGGGGGTGTTAAACCCCACCCCCACCCCAGGGATCAGTAGTACCGGTACTTACTTACCTGCTGGCTGCTGCTGGACGCTGGTGCTGGGCTGGCTCTGGGTCGCCGGCGGCAGCCCGGAGCCCGCAGAAGGGGTCACAATTTTTTGTTGTTGTTTAAATTCAGGCTGGACAGGGTGGGTGAGGGGTGTCCCCCCTTCCACCCGCGCATCCTGGACTCGGGGAGGGAAAGTGTTGGGGGGGGGTTGTGGGGGTTTTTTTACATTGCGGCCATTCATTTGAATGGCCGCAATGTAAAAAATCCGGTACCGGGGAATCTGGTAAACGGGCCGGATTACCAGGTTTAATCCGATACTGCCGGTACACCCAATACCGGCAGTATCGGATGCCGGATGATCCGGTAGTCCCACCCCTAGCTAATAGCCATAATCTCAAACCGCATGGCCAGCTACGTGGGCTGCTGTAACGGTGGTATTCCAGAAATACTCAGCTGATGATATTCTGGAGGCAGTGTAAAATGTTTCTTTTTGGCAAAGCATTTGGCAAGCAGGGATAGATGTTGGAGTGGGTGAGTTTAGGGGCAAGGGCGGGGGGGGGGGTTGGTTGGTTTTGGTTTTAAAAGAGATTTTTATTGTATTTTGTGTTTTAATGGTGTCAACGGCCCTGAGTTTTAGGGGAAGAGCAGAGTAGAAATTAAAATAAATAAATAATCTCCCCATAACATCTACAACTGGGGTGGGCAATTTTTTCCCTTCCAGGGGCCACTTTGAAAATTAGCACAAGTTCCGAGGGCAGCATAGATACTTAAGGGGTGTCCTTGTGAAGAGGAGAGTCTAGATCATGGATCTATCCCCTCTCCTTGTGCGTCTGCCTTCATCTCTGTTCCCTTCCCCTGAGCTCAGGCTTTCAGTGTTTGGAGATCGCATTAGGAACTGGATCCAGGGGCCAGATCCAGGCGGCACTGAGAAGGGGTCAAAGAAAAACTAGCTGCAGGCTGCATTTGAGCCCCTGACCAGAGGGTTCCCCACCCCTGGCTTAGAAGCCGTTAGAGAGCTTGGTTCGTTTTTAATATTATATATCACCAGCAATATACCTGGTGCTGTAAATCATTAGAGACAGGTGGTCCCTACCCCAAGGGGTTTATAATATAGAAAAGACAAAGGAGGAAAAACGAGGGAGAGTTCCCTGATTTGCCTTGCAGAGGAGCTGGAAAACGTGTGTACACGAATAAGATGATCTGCAGACTTGCTGGGAGGTTAAAATAGCTTACATAGGCAATAGCCTACAGCTTTATCAGAGAAATAGTGTAGCCTAACGGATAAGCCATGGGACTTTGGCTTTGGTGACCAAGGTTCAGCTTAACCATGAACTCAAGTCACTCTTCCTCTGCCTGTAAAATGGGACTCATAGGAGCTCAGCTCCCAGCTTGACACAAAGAAAATGGCCAGTCTTTTCAAAATGCAAACAATTGGAGTCATGTGGGGTGTTTCATTTATTTTATATGTTTGGAGTTTTCCCACATGTATGTTTTTGGGGTTTTTATGTTAGCCTCCCTGAGCCTTGGGAAAGGGCAGGAGGAAAATCTAACTAACTAAATACAAACCTTTAAGTATCCCTTCACACATTCACTGTAGACCATAACTAAAGCAAGTCCGCATGCAGCTATGGTATCACTCTGGAGCATATTATTTATTTGTACATTTTTTTTACTCAGCCGCTCTCGCTACAAGTGACTCGGGGCGGCTCACAAAATTCATAATAAAAACACAGTGTAAATATAAAACATTCAAACTCCATTGAAACTCTAATCAGATGCAAAATAGAACCCCACAGTGCAACCTCCCCCGCCCAAATTTACCCCAACATACCCATCCCACCCTCTGCTCCTCCCCCACCAAACGCCTGGCGAAAGAGCCAGGTCTTACAACTTCGTCAGAAGGCGAGACGTTTCGGGTGGAGGCGAACCTCCACCGGAAGGGAGTTCCAAAGAGATGGTGCGGCCAACGAGAACGCCCTCCTGTCTCTCCGAACCAGTTGGTAACACGGGACTTCCAGGAGGGCACCCCTGGATAGAGAGAGAGGGTGGTAAACCTGAGGTCCAGGGGTCAAATGTGGCTATTTATTTATTTTGGCCCTTTCTAGTTCCTGGATTTGGTTCCTACCTGCAAGTACTGAAAGGCTGAGCTCAGGATAAAGGGACACAGAGGAGGGCATGCACCAAGGCTAGGGGGCAGATCTACGGCACAAATCCAGGATTTTTAGACCCGCCTCTTCCTGAGCAATGGCACCCCTTAAGCACCCAACTTCTCTGTGTCCCTCAGAGCTTGTGCTAAATTTCAAACTGTCTCCTGGAAGGGAAAAGGCTTCCTGCCCTTGATCTAGCCTGTAGCCCTGCCTGACTGCAGAAAGCAACACAGGCCATTTTTACATGGACGCCCCCCCGCCCCTCGCCGCTCAGTGCTTGGGCGGGTGTGTGGGAGGGGGCAGTCCATGTAAATGGCTGCCGGTAGGTGGAGTGGATGGGTGTGGGTCCGTGTAAACGCCACGGGCGGCGGGTTTTTGTGCGTACACGCTCCCGCCGCACACCCACCAACACCCGCCACACACCCACGGAGCCCTCCGACAAAACGGAGGATGCTCCGTGGGTGGAGATGGGTGTCGGTAGATGTAGGTGGGTGTCCATGTAAATGGGCACCCGCCTCACCGACACACCCACCCCAGTCCGTGTAAAAAAGGCCACAGTATTCTACTTAAAGCCCTAGCTCCTGGAATGATGTTATTACATAAAAAAATTAAGTCTTTTTTTCTTGCTTGCTTGCTTTTAATAAAAAGCAACTTTAAGGGAGTTAAAGTCTTTCTTTCTTGCTTCCTTAAAACTTTAAGGAAGTTTTATCTCACATGGTTGTGGAGAAAACCTACACAAATAATTCTGCAGGACTCGAAAACCAAGCAGAAAATAAAAGGGGTGTGTGTTTTTTCTAAACATCTCGTTATTTTTAAACTGAATGTGTGATTTCTTGGAGACCTGCCACAAGATTTTGAACACAAGGGGCTGGCAATACTGCACATAGATTCCAGGTGTTTTAAAGCTTCCCCCATTAATAATTCCTGGCTCTTAGGCTCCCAGTGTGTCTCCTCACTGTCACTTAAGTATTGGCTCTTCCTGGATACACAAAACTCCAGCTCTGTGACAGATGGCAGGGCTCGCTTTGGAATGCATTTCTCTTGTTCCCATTGATTACAAGGGCTGTAAATGGCAGTGTCATATGACTGGGGTTACTCCCACAAGGTCTGAAAGATTAGACTGGAAGTTCTTTGGGAGGAAGGTGTCATGTAACTGAGGTCAAGATCCTAAATGTAGCTTCTGTCCTGTTCGGTTATATAATCTGCACTGGATAATCTCTCTGCGGGACAGGGTTTCTATGTGTGTCAGGCCTCTGCTCCTTTGGGCACAGAGACATCTTAAACACTGGCTCTGACTTGCAGAAAATGCTCTCTTTGAATGAGCTGAAGTAGAGTAAGGCCTGTGTTTCTCCTCTTGATGTGAACAAATTGGCACATCCAGAATCCTGTGTATATGTGCCAGCTGCACACTAACACTTGTGCGACTCAGGTAAATGCATAAATTGCACCTATATCAATACACATGGTTTAAAGGAAGCTTTGATTAAACTGCTGCAAACCCCCGTTTGGATGCCTGTTGGTTGCAAGTTACTTCTAGCAGGTTGGCTTGCCCCTTGCAGACACTTGATGGGAATAAAGGAACAAATTTACAACAGGCGGCCATTTTCTGTGACGCTAAAATGTGCTGACTTTTGCAGGGCCCGTTTGAAGTCAATGGGGCTCTGCCGGTGCAAGTGCATTTAGGATTGCAGCTGTTGCCTCCACTTCTGACCATTAGAATGAGACTGATCCCACTAAGGACATATATTTCAAAATGACATTTAATTAATTAATTTATCTCTCCCCCCCCACACTTCCTCAAAGGCTCAGAGTAAGTTACAACATAAAAACCATGTAACAATAAAAGTACAATGAAGTTTATAAACATTCCCTAGGGACCCCCAAGCCCTATCCCCTCCTGGCAAATACTTGGCCAAAGATAAAAGTCTTACATTGCCTCAACATTCCAGCTCGGGGTCTGCCGAAACTCTAGGGTAGGGAGTTCCACTACACTGGGACAGACAGTCACTGAGAAAACTACTCTGCACCATCACTGTATGAACCTGACATTGCCCGCAACAGGGTGCTCCTGCCGACCACAGGGATCACGATCGAGCATAGTGGAGGTGGTGCTCTTTCCTTCCAATTAAGGACTAAGAACCTAGAATCCAAAAGCAACATTGGTTCTCAAATCGATGTGTAAGTAAGTAATTTATTTACGGCCATAGGCCAAAAACGGTAAAACAGGTCACCATGCATGAGCATGAAAGTGCCAATACTACATACATAGTATTCAAGGTGCTAGTGATGACCTTCAAAGCCCTAAACAGTCTAGGCCCCATCTTTGAAGGTCATCACTAGCACCTTGAATTGGACCCGGAAGACTCTCCGCAGCCAGTGCAGCGAACGGAGCACCGGTGTTATGTGCTCGCGGCGACCTGTCTCTGTAAGGAAGCGAGCTGTCATATTCTGCACCAGTTGCAGCCTCTGAACCATTACCAAGGGCAGCCCCACTATCTCCCATGGTGTCTGTGCCTTGAATCAGGAGAGAATCTCTTTTCCTACATCTCCTGCATGGTGGAAAATCTGGACTCTCCCTTCTGGCCACAGAGGTTGTTGTCAGACATGAGCTTTTGGCCACTAGCCTGTAGCTTGTTGTTATATACTGTAGCATGGTGAGCTGGAGTGGCCTCCGCTGCATCTGCTCCAGGAGTTCTCTTGCTCTGATTGCCTGCTTTCCTGATAGCTAGTTCAGGGAATGAGGCTGGCAATCTAGCTGGGGGAGGGAGGGGATCAGAGGAAAGTTGAAAGGAGTGGTGATCCTGGAGGAGGTGATCTCTGGAAGAAGAGATGTGAAATAATAGAGGGATCACCTGGCTCCCCATGTCTCGTCACGGTCTCTGTGCTTGGCTGGGAGCGCCTTCCTGGAGACTCCGTTTTTTCACTGGGTCTCAACTATGAGAAGGGCATTCTCAGTCATGGCACCTTTGCTGTGGAACTCCTTCCCCCAGGAGGTTCACCTGTGTTCAAGCCTGGTGGCCTTCCGGAGGCCACGTAAAAGCATTTTATTCCATCGGGCTTTAGCAGCGGGAACTGAATTGGGGGGCAGGGATTGATTTAAGGGGGAGGATGGGTTGGGGGCTAGGGATTAGATGAGAGGTTGTTGGAGGGTGGGAGTGGGTTGGGTTTTTTGCATGGGGGATTGTAATTAACATTTTATCTCTCTCTCTTTTGTAAGCCACCCTGAGCCTTTGGGGAAGGGCGGGATATAAATATGAATAAATATTAATAATAAAAATGGTC
This sequence comes from Sphenodon punctatus, assembly GCA_003113815.1. Lineage (NCBI taxonomy): Eukaryota > Metazoa > Chordata > Lepidosauria > Sphenodontia > Sphenodontidae > Sphenodon > Sphenodon punctatus. The sequence goes on along the minus strand of QEPC01003051.1, from coordinate 1,451,112 downwards.
ACGCTCACTTTGGCAGCACATATACTAAAACTGGAACGATACAGAGAAGATTAGCATGGCCTCTGTGCAAGGATGACTTGCCAATTTGTGAAGCGTTCCATATTTGTTCCTTGCAGCTATATACACAATTGTGAGTAAGTGGAAATCTTCGACGGGCCTGACAGTAGGATGAATGGATTTACCGGCTTTGGTTTGTCGCATTAATGGAGAGGATAGCGGCTGACTTAAATGACAAGCTGGAAGCGTTGTATGCAGTGTGGTCACCCTGCTGGCCAATAATCACTGATGGATACACTTCAAGGACAACAAGACAACTCTTAATTTAGAAGAAATATAAAGTCAACATTGGGACTCTCTTATGCTATGGGCAACATAGAAATGATGGACTCTATTCAATGTGTAACACATCTGGAATGGTTAGAATGGGTCACGGAGCCTGTTGTTCCTCTATCACTTACAGCTCCTTTATATATTTCATTTATTATTCTTTTTCTTTTTCATTTCTGTACCTCTTACTGTTGAGAGGAAATATTTTGTACAGTGTTCTGTATGTACTCCATAAACAAGCTTATATAAAAAAAGAAATAGTCAGGGCCGGATGAACCAGGGCGTCTGCCCCAGGTCCCACTCTTCTCCCTACTTCCTGCGGTCCTGCAGTGGCCCCATATTTCATCCGGGCAAGGGGCAGGGCCCTCACTCTCTCCCAGCAGGCCTCAATCATTACCACCTCTAGGACCCCCACAAATGGCAGGGCCGCATTGGAAGGAGGTGGGATCATCAGAGGCCCCACATTTTATCTTCACCTTGGGCCCAACAAATTCTAAGGCTGGCTGGTGACGGTGGCCTGTCCAATAAGCCTCCCCTCAGAAGTCAAGGGCAGAGGACATGGAGCCCTAGCACAGAGTTAGCAAGAGACTTGCAGGAGGCAGCTGCATTCCAGGGTTTCTAAGCTGCACAGAATGCGAGATATATTGCCCACCTGCCAAGTGTCCCTCATCTGGAGTGACAGTCACACATTAGCCCCTAGTGCCATTCTAGTCAGCCCAGCTGAGGTGTCTCTTATAAGCTGGGCTGAAGGCAGTAAGCAAGGTCCCCCCTCCCAGTTCCCACTGCAAGCTCCAAAACAGGGGGCTGGCCTTCTCTGCTCCTGTTCTCCTCACGGTGCAACACAATGATGAAAAGGAGGCAGCCGCCTCAACCAGTCACCCACCAGCTTCCTGCCTTGAGCAGGTGGAACTAGCTGTGTATGTGGGTAGGATTGACTCCAGAGTCTCGCAGTTTGACCCGGAGACTCCAATAGGCCAAAATAGGAGTTTCAGGGTCAAACAGTGAGATGTGGGTGCAAGACAGGACCCAAGAAGAGAAAGATTTAAGACAGAGACATTTAAAAATATAACTTTTAAAATGAAAGGTTTAGGGTTTTTCACATGGAGGATAGTAAGGTGTTGGCCGTGAGCCTGGATGGTCAGGGTTCAAATCCTGCCTTAGCCATGAACTCACTGGGTGGCCTTGGACAAGTCACAATCTCTCAGCCTCGGTTCCCCATCTGTAAAATGCGAATGTGTGTGTGTCTTTCCCTGTGTTCTCCTCACCCTTGTCCATATTATATTGTAAGCCAGCTGGGTAGGGACCTGTCTCTGACAATCTGTGACTGCAAAGTGCTGCATATGCCTAGTAGCGCTATGGAAATGATAAGTAGTACTAACTCCCCATCCTTAAAATGGAAATAATAATGCTGCCCTGCCTGACATTCAGGTTGCTAGATATGGTGAATGAGCTAGACATGGATTGCAGAGCACTTTGAACACTGAAAGGGCTATATAAATTATTAATAATAATAAGTTCCTCAGTGTCCACTCCAGCATTAGAGACAGCACAGCCTAGTGGATAATATGTTGGAGTTGGGTTCAAGCCCTGCAAATGTAGGGTTCAAATCCTGTCTTATCCATAGACTCACTGGGTGGCCTTGGGCAAAGTCACTCTCTCACAAACTCAGTTCCTTACCTGTAAAATGGAAATAATAATGACTTATGTCACCGGGTTGTTTCAAGAGTGCACTAGATAATGATTGTAAAGCACTTTGAACACTAAAAATGCTATACGAATGAAAAATAATAATTCAGAGGCAGCTGTATTTGCCATCTGAATCAGGGATTTATCCCTGATTTAAATTTGTTGACAATTTCCTTTCAGGTAACTGATTGGGGGGGGAGATATGATGGGCCTGTGTAGCAGTTGCCAGATTGCGTAATATGTTAAGGACTGAACTGGGGATCTCAATGGCCGAAAGCAAGCATCTCTGCTGCAGAGAATCCCACAGCGGGTTTGCTGTCTGGGGTCATGGGATTGTAGTTAAGTCTCAAAATGGTGTCACAGGCAAGAAAGGAACCCCAGCTCTCCAGCGGGACCTAAAGCGATAAGCTCTATGGCTGGGCTGAACAGACTCAAATGTACTCTCCAGAAGAGGGGCTTACCAGAACATAACCCACGCCTTGCACACTTCCTCTGCACACCCCGATTTTACCAGGACAGTCCCCATTTTCTTAGTGCTGTCCTGATCAAAGAACAAGGCCCCTTCCAGACAGCTTTATGCTCTGAAATTGTATTTTGTAACAAAGTAATAATAATAAAATATAAGAGCCGGGCCACTGCAGTCACTTCCAGTCCGATCTTCTACCTTCACTGCCAGCCCAGCACCAGTAGCATCCTAAAGCTGCACGCATAGTAAGTGATGAAACACATTGAATTATTGATTTACAACCTCAGCTCTTAAGCCAAAGAGTGTTTTTACCTAATAATAAAACAAAAATAATTATGGTTGAATTGGAGACAGTTCCAAATGAAGAGATACTAAATCCAAGGGGGTTGGGGCTTGCCCTCTCAGTGCCCTTTCCTCCAGGGGAGCTAACAGTCATCCTCAATTTTATGGCCATCAGAATAAAAATTCTCTCAGGTTCTATTCTGCATCAAGATCCCTGCCTTTTTCCACATCCTGCTTTGTCTCTTTTCCCTCCCGATCAAAACATTTACAGCTGATGTCCTGTATTTTGATGGTTGTAAGTTGGCAACCTTACGAGAGCAAGTTTACTGTAAATATCTGTGACACAAAGCAACTCCAGCCTCAGATGACCCCCACAAACACTGGTGGCAGCCACCATTCATTACACTGGGGGCTGGGCTGGGCTGCAGCCTCCAGAGGTAAAACACATAGATCTGTATAGCTTATAAATACACTTAAAGCCTGTGGATCAGGTACAACGTGGGCCTTGTAACCTAGTGCTCTAGAGTGAAAACAGACATGCACCTTAACTCTGCTTTCACATTGCTTTTCCCCCCTTTTTTTTCTTCTCTCTCAGGGCAGCTTACAATATTTAAAATACAAAGTATAAAACAATATTTAAAATACAAAGTATAAAACAGAATATAAAAATACATAATCATAAATCACAAATACCCCCCAACCCTACACCATCCCCCCAACCTTCTCTCCACCCCAGTTCCCAACCCCCTCGTTTACCCCTATTCCCCACAACTCCCTGCCCCCTAACCCCCACGGGTTATAATAATAATAATAATAATAATAATAATACTGGAGAGGTCATAGTGTGGAAGGGTCTTTAGAATACATTATATGGCTTTTTGCCTTAAGAGTTGCTATTTCTCAGGGGGAAAGTAATTGATTGATACAAGAAATAGCAACTCTTAAGAATTATTATTATTATCATTATTATAAACATTTATATAGCACCAGCCATGTGCCTGGCGCTGTACAGAACATAGAAATAGATGCGGTCCCTGCCTGTGGCTTACAATCGAAAAGACAAGGAGGGGGAGACACGGAGAGGGGACAGTGGGAGAGACAGGGGAGAAGACAAACAAACATTCA
>QEPC01003051.1:1420389-1436053 GCA_003113815.1 Sphenodon punctatus | reverse complement strand
TTTGTCTCTGGGCTGGATCCTTATCTGTGTCAGAGCAATACTCAGCACTGCGAATGGGGCAAGAGTATCATCATGCCACTTTCACCATCCCCCCAGTTCTAGGGTCCATTAGCACAGGTAACTTAGGACTCTAATAACATTACAGTGATGGGATATAATTAAGTTCATAATAAAAACCCTCTGGTTTATTACAATAATAGTTAAGGCTCTTGCAAATTCAATCATGCTATTAAAACCATGGAAATTGCAAGTTAAGGCTCCTTCCTTCACTTGTGAGCCATGTAAGCAGTAAAGACGTTGTACAGTCTCACATATTGTGCTTGATTCCAACTTAGGCTCTGTGCACCCACACTTTGCATTGGTCTTTGTCCCAATCCTCTTCCTCTGCAAGTTGGGGGCTACACTGAAGCTGGGGAATGGAGGGGTGAGGGGGCAGTGGGAGAGCTAGGGGTGGGCTGTGGGTGGGGACTGAGGGGCAGTGACAGAGTTGGAGCTCAGGCGTGGGGACTGAGGGACAGCAGCAGAACTGGAGGAAGGTCAGAGCTGGGGGAGCAGGGGCTGCGAGTAGGGATTGAGGGGCAGCCGGAGACTTGGGGGGCAGCTAGAGTGGTGTAGCAGCATGAACAGGGTGGCTGCGCAGCTAGAGTGTTGCAGGGTGCTCATGCTGGTGCAACAGCCTAGCTGCACCTCAATCCCCACCCACAGCCCTGGGCTCCCCCCAGATCTGCCACCTCCCCCTCACTCCTTCTATTCCCCAGCTTCAGTGTTTCTCCCAACCTGCAGAGGAAGAGGATTAGGACTGAAAGACTAATATAAAGTGTGGGTACACGGAGCCTAAGTTGGAATCAAGCACAATATGCGAGACTGTACAATGCTTACATGGATCACACATTAAGGCAGGACCCAGAACTTGCAATTTCCATGCTTTTTATAGCATGATTGAATTGGCAAGAGTCTATTGTAAACCAGAGAGTTTTTTATTATGGAATTTCTAAGTTTTTTAATTAATACAATGCAATGCAGAATTTTTTTCCTGCTGGCGCAGTACAATAATGAACATCATAACCATATGTAAAATTAACATGAGAATATATACTGTGTGTGTGTCTGGGGGGAGAGGGGGAGATGAGCTCATGGGGATGTTTGCTGTCGGGTGCCCCCTCTGTGGCAGCGGGGGGGTGGGTTCCACAGGGCAGCGGGCCAAGTGCTAGGAGCCTCTCCAGGACTGGGGTAGCCGGAGTCCCTGTTGTCCTGCTGGGGGCCACTGGCTGCAGGGAACTCCTTCCCCAGAGTCCGATCCTGCTGTGCTCCTGGAGTCTCCTGGGCCAGTGCTGCCTCCAGGTAAATGACTCTGAACCTGCTGCAGCTGGATCAGGTAGGGCTGAAGTGAGAATGAAAAAAAATTCAAGAGAAATCTTGGGAGAATGAGAAACCGGCTTGAGATCTTGCTGGGATCTTGACACCTGGTTTGAGTTCTTGACAGACTGAGCTCTTTTGTGGTAGTGCAGTAATTCTCTTGCCTCCTCTCCATCCCTCTACACCTTGTACATTTGTACATCAACAGCTATACCAACCACCACAAGACTCTTTCTCTCCCTCCAAAAAGAAAATAAAACTCTCCACCACTCCGGCAAGGGAACAACATTACTGTGTTCAGTTGCACCGGGTTTGTTTTTCAGCATGTGGTGGCTGAGTACAGCAACACCGCCTCCTACACCAATGCAGATGTATTTAGAGATTTTTCTATGCTGGGGGAATCTCATTGCAGCTGGTTAAACTAAGCCAGTATTAAGTTAACTTTGCATCACCAGAGCTGCGTACAGAAGTCTCAATAAGGGACAGGATCTGGCCCTCTATTTAGATAGCATAAGTTGTTATTATTATTATTATTATTATTATTATTTATTAATAATAATTAGCAAGCATTTATATAGTGACAGCAATGTACCTGGCGCTTTACAAAGTAATGGAATAGACACGGTCCCTGCCTTAGTGCTTACAATCTGAGAGACAGGAGAAGGAGATGAAGGAAGGGGAACAGAGAAAGAGACAAGGGGTGTAACATTCACGAAGATGCGAGATCTCATGTGCACGTGCTTGGCTTGGTTACATTGAGAATGATGGCTGGCTGGCTCATGTGGTGAGGATATGAGTACACAGACCTCAGGTAACATATTGTACTGGATGGTAGGTATCAGCAGGAGTTAGGAGAGGGGAGCTAGGAGTCGGGGAGGGCAGAGTGGAAGAGGTGGGTTTTGAGGAGGGATTTAAAGGTATGAAGGGAGGGGGCGAGGCAGATGTGGGCAGGGAGGAAGTTCCAGGCGTGGGGAGCAGCTAGGAAGAAGGCAGTTAGGGGAGCAGGTTAGGGTGAGAGAGGGGACAAAGGAGGAGCAGAGTTCACGAACTGGAGTACGGAAGGAAATTAGCATAGAGAGGTTGTGGGGAGAAAGGTTGNGAGCTTGTGCAGGATTCGTTCAGGAAGGGGAAGCCAGTGAAGAGATGCGAGGAGGGACTGCACATGGTTGAAGTGATGGGCGAGGTGGATGACCCTGGCAGCAGAGTTTTGGATGGAGATAAGGGGAGAAAGATGAGAGCGGGGGGAGGCCAGTGAGAGAGGTTACAGTAATCGAGGTGAGAGATGATCAGGGTGTGAAGAAGGGTTTCGGCAGAGGAGACAGAGAAAAAGGCTAATCTTAGCAATGTTATGGAGGGAGAAGCAATAGGATTTGGCAACAGAGTCGATGTAGGGTTTAAAAGAAAGGGGTGAGGCAAAGATGAAGCCTAAGCTATAGGCTTGGGGGACGGGAAGGATGGTGACCCTGTCGATAAGGATAGACAGGGAGGAGGGAGAGGAAGAATGGTGGGAGGGAAGATAAGGAGTTCTGTTTTAGCCATGTTGAGTTTGAGTTGACATTTAGACATCCAGGTAGAGTTATCAGACACACAGCTGGTGAGGCGAGCTTGAACAGATGGAGGTAGAGAGCGAGAGCTGAGTGTCATCAGTGTAGAGGTGATAACGGAAGCCATGGGAGGCAATGAGTTTACCTAGGGACAGGGTGTAGATAGAGGAGAGGGCCAAGGACAGAGCCTTGGGGGACACCAACCAAGAGGGGAAAGGAGGAGGATGCGAAGTTGTCAAGGGACACATTGAAGGAGCGGTCAGAGAGGTAGGAGGAGAACCAGTCGAGGATGGAGCCATGGAAGCCAAAGAAGTGAAGTGAGTGGTCAACGGTATCGATGGCAGCAGAGAGATCAAGGAGGACAAGGGGCGATTAGATTTAGCTACAAGAAGATCATTGGAGATCTTAGCAAGAGCAGTTTCGGTAGAGTGAAGGGGGCGGAAGCCTGATTGGAGGCGGTCAAGGGAGGAGTTGGCGGAGAGGACGTAGAGGCAGCGGGGGAAGACAACCCATTCAAGAAGCTTGGAAGCAAGAGGAAGGAATGAGACAGGATGGTAGCTAGAAGTTATGCTAATACTGGGTCAAACCAATGGTCCATTGAGCCCTCTTGTCTCCAACAGTGGCCACTCTGTCACTTTAGAGAAGTCCCCAACAGTCAGGGAATGGATCACTCCATTATGCTGTTCTCTCCCAGCTCAAGACAGTCAGAGGCTGTGTCCGCTGATCTGTTTGACTAACAGCCATTTATGAGATCGATCCTCCAAGAACGTATCCAATTCTTGTTTAAACCCAACTACACTACTGGCCTTCACAACATTCTCTGGCAACAAGTTCCAGAACTTAATCAGGTCTCGAGTGAAAGATTACTTGCTTTTGTTTGTTTTAAGTCTGCTGCCAGTTAGTTTCATGGAGCTTTCCCTAGTTTTAGTACTATTTGAGTGGGTAAATAACACCTCCTATTTACTTATGCCATTCTATTCATGATTTTATGAACGTCTACCGTATCCCTTCTGTCATCTCTTCTCCAACCTGAAGATGTCCGATTAAAACATGTTCTGACTTTCTGCATGCCTGAGGAAGGGCCTATGTGGCCCAAAAGCTTGCATATTCTCACCAGCAGCAGTTGGTCCAATAAAAGATCATCTAAACTCTTTGTCTTTTGCATTTGGGACCAACGCAGCAACCACACTCCCTTTCAACTACTTAAAACTCAACCGTCATACNTATTCTCACCAGCAGCAGTTGGTCCAATAAAAGATCATCTAAACTCTTTGTCTTTTGCATTTGGGACCAACGCAGCAACCACACTCCCTTTCAACTACTTAAAACTCAACCGTCATAAAATATTGCCTGAGAATGCAACCGAGGTTATGTCAAGCTGACACAGACACCACAAAGATCCTGCCCTGCAAACACTTTGCCGATCCTGAATTAAATAAAGTCGATTTATGCACAAAGGCTGCAATCCCAAGTGCCCTTGGTTCTAGCAGTGCCTCCCTGACTTCAGCAGGGGTCTGTCAGCTACAGGTGCAGTTAGGATTGTAGTTGAAAGCTTTTATTCACTTAGGAATCTTAAATTCTCTTTTTTGGTACTTTAAAAAATAAAAATAAATCACTGTTTTCTTTAATCCCTTGAAAACCACAATCATCCTGATTAGGGATGCTGACAGTAGCGGGGAACGGTCCCCTCATGCCCCTTCTGTTTCCACAAGGCTGCCAGCCCTGGTTTTAAATCCAGGGAGAGGTTACATAACACACACCAATAAGCTTCTAATGAACTTGTATTCCTTTCCCTCAGTAATCATTACCCCAAGACAGAGTATTTCATTGTCGTCTATTCAACCCTGTTCTGTTACATGACTGCTGCTTGGGTTTCAATGCATAATCCTTGGTTATGTTATGCGGCTTATATACACCAACCGCTGTGATTTGAGAAGTGCAGATTATGCCCTTTTCAAATGTGCTGGGTTAGTGGCCTGAACTTTTTTTTTTTCTCCTCTTGTTAATTCAGTCATTTGGGATCACTAGGAAACAAAACAAAAAAGTTATCGGCAAAAGCAACTGCGGGCCTGCCCTGCTTCTGATGCTTAGCAACTTATAGGTCAGTTCATGGTATGACAGCTAAATTCAATATTATTTTATTCTTTCTCCCAAGTCATCACCAAAGAGATGGGAACAGCTCTCCTACTACATTTGCGGAACATGGATGTTATTTGAGAAAGTGGCTTCCTGCATCTGTCATTCATGCCCAGAGTTATGCATTACCGCCAGCTGCAAATGCTTTATCTGTAAGTGCATGAAAAAGCTACTGCTTTGGAAGAGGAATTTTTAATCTTGTTTTTGTTTTGGTCTCAATTTTTATGAGATTGCAGAACAACATTTATTTAACATCTAGAGTATGTACTTTAAAGTGGCCACTAATACCATGTGTCAGCTCAGCTAGCTTTCTTCTCTGCCCACCCCCTTCCAAATAATCTTTATTGAAAGTTCCTATCCTAGGTGGTATTAAGGGATGTAGCAGAGATTGTTCTGTAGGGAGCAATCCTGTATTCGCACAAGAGGGGAATGCTTACTACCTTACTCGGAGCAGTCCAGTGGTAATCCTATCATGTCCTAAATGGCCTAGGCCCCATATATCTGGCCTGTCTCCTCCCCTGTGCTCTGTCATGATCCTTGAGGTCAGCCAGGAGTGCCCTTTTGCAAGTAGCAACCCTGCAGCAAGTCCATATAACGAGGGCACGCAGAGGCATTCTTGGCAACTGCTCCATAGCTTTGATACTTCCTTCCCTGGACATTCAAAGCCTGGGCCTGAACACTTTCCAAAGGCAATGCAAGAGCTTTGTCTTTGGCCTGACGTTTGGCAGGTGGGTGTAAAGGTTTTGTAGGGGGTGGATTTTATGGGTGGGGAAAGTCCAGATTAGAGCTGCAACCGGGCACCCCCAACAAATCTGGGGTGCCCGAATGGACCCTGTCCCATTCGAATGAGACCCAACAGGCTGCTCAGTCACCCTGACCGGCCGTTGGAAGCAACAGGCCCAGCGGGGGCTGCTGCGGAGCCCAGCTCCACAGTGGTCTGGACCAGATCTTGTCACTTTCAAAGGCCACGTCCCTGCCCCCAGAGCCCCTCTCAGCTGGGGCCCAACCGCTGAGAGGCAGTGTGGGGTGGAGCGGGGAAGCACCAGTCAGCCTTTGAAACAGACAAGCCCCGGCTGGACTATGGGGCTTGTCGGTTTCTCTCGGTAATGCTCACATTTTAAGGCATCAGGCACCCAACTGGGTCTCGGGTAGCCCGTTAGGGGCCCCAAAATGCAGGTATTACCCAGAGGTTACCTGAACAGGGCAGCCAATAAATGGTAAACATACAGGATTAGGCGGCACTAAGCTAGAGTAAGGGCGGTGTAAACATCATGGCGGACATAAGTCTCTAAAGATTCCAACCCCTGCTGCAGTCTATTCTCACACTGAACACCAGCCCTTCATGAGGGCTGTGCTTTATTTCATAACTTAGCATACCGCCGAGCCCAAGTCTCTGGCCCCAGGCTCCTGGCCAGTCAACTATAAGTAACTCGGAGACCACAGGGGCTCCCCCAGAGATGAGCTCCCAGCCTTGTTCCCCTTCCATCTGGAAACCTGTGGACCAGCTCCAGACTTTGCATTGGTGGCCTCAGTCCACCCCTTGCAGTGGGGCTCCCGTTCCCTCAAACCCTCTCCATCTCCCCTGTGGTCACCCCGCCCTCACTGAACTTTCAGCCCAGTTTATATACATCCCGCTCTCTCAGCTGGGCAGCAGCTTCTTCCCCTGCTCTTGCTGGAAGCAATGAGATGCTCCAAACTGGTGAAATAGCAGTTCCAGCGAACCGGACCAACAGGTCTGAACCTGCAAACTGGGCCAACCTTGAGCAGGGACCATAGCCCCGGGGCTAGTGCTTTCCTGCATTTCCAGGGGCCCCAAGGAATGCCCTCCATTTTGCCCCCACCCCACTCCAAAGCAGTGGTGCAAGGCTCCCTCCCAGTGGGGGCCCAGACGCAATGGTCTTTAGGGCCCCATGGAAACTGTGTCCCCTTGTACTGGCAGCTTATGTGGCACATTGTAATCATGAACAACCACCAGCCGACCAAATGTTAAGGTAAAAAGGGCCAGGGTTGGGGCCCCGCACTTTGTTTTTTACCCTGGGCCCTGCAAATTCTAAGGCCAGCCCTGACTGCATGGATCGTGCAACCGCTCAAGGGTTCACTCTGTTACAGATGGCAGAATCTAAACAAATATGATTAGCACCTGGCATGATTTTTGGTTCTTCCCTGCCCACAATATCTGTTGGACTTGGTCATTACCTTATCTTGGATCTTTGTCCCTACCTGCCACTGTGGCTGGCATTCAGTCTCAGCATGTGTTATTGTCATCTGTTAATGACTCTGGTCCTGAAACTTGAAGAAAAATCAAACCATTTTTGTTGGCAGTTTTACAGGAAGTAGAAAAGTATTAAGGCTGTTCAGCCCAGGCTAAAAATATCACTGGATGGGCAAGGAGGGCCAGATTGTAACACTTTCTTAGCCAGGGATCATCCATAGAAAAATTCGTTTGTGGCCAGTTTTCTTCTCACTTAGAGGCTGATCCAAATCCCATTGGAACTAACCTGGATCAGGCCCCTACACTAGTATAACTCAAGAGTAACCCCACTGAAACCAACCAAGTCACATCAGAGTAAAACCAGCTAAAGGCTCCAGTCCTCAAAAGCACTGGCCTGGCACAGGTTCCATTTATTTCAAAATGGGCTTGTGCTAGCATAGCCCTTTCAGGATCAGAACAAAGCAAGGGGGTGGGGGGAAAAAGTCAGGCCTGTTTTGTTTAACCATTACCCCCCAAAATAGCTCCCTTCCGAGTTCCATCTTTTAACATCGCTCTTCCAAGTGTCCCTGTTAGATTACTCTCTTCCATGTCGCTCAAAAAAACAAATGCATACCCATGGGATTGATTTTTAAGTATGTGAGTAGTCCCATTTCAGTTCAATAGAACAACTTATTTCTTTAATTTTCAGGCAGCAATAGTTGCCTGAAACTTAAATGCACAACCACTCTCCATTATAAACAGGAGACTGCTGAACCCCCGATTTTGAGGAAACCGCTTGAGCTATATTGCTGAAAATGTATCCATGGCTATAAGTTGTGAGGACCATCATATGCACAAAGTTTGAAGAAGCTCCATCAGGAAATTAAAATGTTATGACTGTTTTAACGTTAATTGGTTGTGGTCAAAATGCACAGCGTCCTCACGATTTTGATAACTAAACTTTCACATTTTTCTATTATTAAACTTTAATTTATTATCATAATTCAACAAGGAACTATTTTTTAAGAGTGCATTCAGTCAATTATTTACATGTATACAAATTGTATACAGAGAATGTGAGTGTAGACAACATTATACAATTCATTCTACAGAATGAAGTTCTGTAGAAACAGACTTAATGCACTCTGAAAAAATTGTTCCTTGTCGAATTATGATAATAAATTAAAGTTTAATAATGGAAAAATGTGAAAGTTTAGTTATTGATTAAAATGAATAAAAGTATGTATGGTAAGGAATAAAGTACATATATTACATTTATGTTGATGTCCTAAAATATTAAATATTGCTCAAATTCTGAAATAATGTCTATGTTTTTTAGCGTTTATGTTTTGTTGCACTGTATGGAGTAGAAGATTCTTTAAATTGTAATTGTACTGAGTTTGTGGGGTTTTTGTATTTTAAGAAAACTCGTGTGCATTTAAGTTTTTTTTTTAAACTGTTCAGGTTTTTTTTTAGTTTTTTTGGTTATATTAAGCTAGGGCTACAGACCTCTTCCATTAAAAATCAATAGCAAAACTCCCATTGACTTTAAAGGAGAAGAATTGCATCCTGAGCATTTGTAGAGGCAGGGCATATGCAGGTATTTGCTCTCCCTCCCTAATCATTATATCTAATGAAAGGTGACAGGGTGCCCAATGCATTGTACTAGACCAAGAGCTTGCCTTAGTATGGTTATGGCTGTCACTTTCCCTCTCCCTGGCCCTGATGGAAAGGGGTGCATGCATCACGGCCAGGAAAGAAGTCCTAACCCCCTTTCTGTTAGAAGCAGCGCTAGTGCGCTCTCCCAAGTGAGAGGCGGCTGTAAGAGGAGAACGCAAGGAAGGTAGGGTTACCATACCACCCCTTTGAGAGGCTTATGAAGAATACACGTTGCAGCCCTGCACCATGTATTTTTCATAAGTCTCCTCTTTTAAAGGGAGGTATGGTACCCCTACAGGAAGGACCTTCTTTAAAGGATCTGCGCCCACACTCCACTCTCTATTTGAGAAAGGAACCAAGGGGGAGTGTGGGCACAGATTCTCTGGAGAAGGGTCCTTCTTGTGCCCCCTGCCTCACGCTCCCTTCTCACAACCGCCTCTCAGCTGACAAGAGCGTGCTAGGCATGACTATGGTGCTGGTGCACCTGGATGCAGGGGAGGCGGCGCACAGCCTAACTAATTAGATACACTCATTTATTTATTCTATTTTTACCCCACCCCTCTCGCAAAAGCAACTCGGGGCAGCTTAGTCATAAAAAACAACAATCACAATATAAAAATAAACACACATATATATAAACAACAATAAAAAACTATACTAAAACTCTGACTTGTGCATAAAAATCTCCCCCTCCCCAACCTATCCCACCCTCCCTCGCCAAATGCCTGGCAGAAGAGCCAGGTCTTACAGTTTCGTTGGAAAGTGAGAAGATTCAGGCTGCGGCGAACCTCCACCAGGAGGGAATTCCAGAGGCACAGCGCAACCACCGAGAACACCTTCCTGTCTGTCCAAACTCGCCAATAATGCGGGACTTCCAGGAGGGCACCTCCGGATGACCGCAGAGGCCACCCAGGAGGTGAAGTGATCACTCAGGCAGGTTCCAGCCCATGAAGGGCTTTAAAGGTTAACACCAGCACCTTGAATTGGGCCCGGAAGACAATAGGCGGCCAGTGCAGTGCTCAGAGCACAGGTGTTACGTGCTCTGCAGCCCATCCCAGTCAGGAGATGGGCTACCGCATTCTGCACTAGCTGCAGCCTCCGAACCGTCACCAAGGGCAGCCCCACATAGAGTGCATTGCAATAGTCCAGCCTCGAGGTGACAAATGCATGGATGATAGTGGCAAGATAGTAGCACATAATGGCCCACACGGTGGGCCCATGTTGTCCCTGGACGATGCCATGGGTGGAGGGGAAAGTTGAGGCTGTGTGGGGGGAATGGGCTAACATTTGGCAAACACCTAATAGATGGGCAGGCAAACACCCACCTGGTGGGTGCCAATGCTGGTTAATGAGAGGTGGGTTGTTAATAAGTCAACTAAGGTCCAGGAGTTGATCCTGAACCAGGCAGTTGACTTCACGTGTATTACGGAGACCTGGTTGGACGTTATATTGGCTGACCTTGTTCCGGCCAGGTACTCCATCCAGCATCAGGCGTGGTTGGAGGGATGAGGGGTGGGGAGGTAGGTGGTGTAGCCATTATTTTTAAGGAGACCTGGTCTGTGAGGAGATTTCCTGTGCAACCTATCATGGGAATTGAGGGCCTCCATTTGGTGATGGATTTGGCTGGAGACACTGGTTTTGCTACAGATATACCATGCACCTACCTGTACAGCAGCTTCCCTGTCCACTTTAACTGAACTGGTGTTGGGGGTGGTCTTGTGGTCCCCCCAGGACAGTGGTCCTGGGGGACTTCAATATCTATGCCAACTTCAGTCTTAGAGGGGCAGAGCGTGAGTTTATGGCCACCATGGCCCTGTCTCAGATAGTTGTCGGCCCTACCTATGTTGGGAGGGACATACCCAGGACATGATATTTTGCACAGGCCTTGAGGCGGGGGATCTGTTAATGTGGGAGGTTTCAGCAGTGCCCTAGTCATGGACAGATCATAATCTCCTCCAGGCCAGTATCCTGGCGCATGTCGGTCTCCGGTGTAGTGAGAAGCCAGTTTGGTTGGTTCACCCCTGGAGACTTATGGAACCAGAGAGGTTCCAGAATGCCCTGGGGCATGTTCCTTCTGATCTTGATGGCTGTTCACTTTATGACCTCATGACCTTTTGGAACTCTGTGCTGATGGAAGCCATTGACCGTATGGCTCCTAGGCATCCGCTTCTGAATCGCCAACACAGGTCCCCGTGGTACATGGAAGAGCTGTGGTGAAGCGAGAAGGGCGGTGGTTAAAGCGAAGGTGGCGTAGTTCCCATACTGAAGTTGACCGGTTGTGACATAGTCCATTTATGTACCTATGCTGTGGCAGTGCGGGCAGCAAAGGCGGCTTTCTTTGCTGCCCTCATTGTGTCCGCTAAGTCATGTCCAGTTGAGCTTTTCCAGGTGGTGAGGGGGCTGGTCAGCCTGGCCTCCCTCCGCCTGGATTCAGAGTTAACTAATGTTCACTGTGACTTATTCGTGGACTTCTTTGTAGATTAAAAAATCACTCAAATCCACCGCCGTTTTGACGCTGCACTTTTAACAGTGGGTGAACCAGAAGCCCCATCTTGTCCTGTTTTATGGGATCTATTTCAGTGCATGTCGCCCTCAGATGCAGAGGGGGTTCTGGGGGTTATTCAAAGTGCATGCTGGCACAAGCTCCATTAATTCCAATGGTACTTCAGCCAGCCAAGCACTCCAAGGATCAGAGCTTTTCACTGCTATTGTGGTCAATTCAATCGTTGGCTGAAGAACTAAAAATACAGTGAAACCATTTAAAAACAATCTAAAGGGAGGGGGGGGGGAAGATAGACAAAGGAGAAACCACGTTAAGGGGAACAAGCAGTGGATCCTAAAAGCACCTGGACAATGAATAGGTTTTCAGGTGCTTTTTAAAAGTGAGGAACCAAGACAGAAATCTGGAGGGAGCGCATTGCACACTGAGGGAGCCACCCCAGCAAAGGCCCCCACTGATTTAAAGAGTGGCGATGGGCTCCCCAAACAGCCAACAGTTTGGAGCACAAATAACCATCATGGTGAGGCTCCTGGAGCAGGTCTCAAATATAGCTAGAGCCTAACAATCATGGTGCTGAGGTTTTGAGAAACTTGGCCCAACAAGTCTGATGCAGAACGACTTTTATAGCTGCAGGTTTTGGACTGGTAATAAGGAGGGCATAAATAGAGGTTTTCAAATAACTGAAAGATGGCTACAAAAAAATAAAGTCAAATATAACATTTGTTCTCCCCTGCCACAGAGGACAAAACAGAATGAGCTTAAATTGCAACAAGATAGATTCAAGACATATTAGGAAACACTTCCAGCTGTAAGAGCAGTTGGGCAATGGAATAGGTTGCCAAGGAAGGTTACAGAATCTTTTTTATTGGATTTTTCATAAATTGTCTGGGTAAGCATCCACCAAGGACGCTGTAGTTATAAAGTATCTGCCCCTTCTCCACCCAATGCTGTACTCTTTCCCTATCTTCAGATTCCTCCTGAAAATCTACCTCTTCCATCAGGCTTTTGCTAGTTCCTCATCCCCCTAGTCTCCACCCCAATTTTCTTTGGTTCTCCTCCTTCCCTGTAATTAAGCTAAGCACATACACCTACAACTTCACAGATGTATTCAGTCTCTTCCTCTGTTCCCCTCCTTTTCATCTCCCCTCCCTTATTTTCTTAAGCGTTTAAGCACACTGGGTTTATTATCTATAGTTGTGTTAATTGTTAAGCAACAGGTACGTTATAAGCAAGGCTATATAAATACTTAATAGCAATAAGTCTTGGAGCAGGGGGTTAGATTAGAGGATCCTTTCCAGTTCTAAAGTTCATTAGATTTATTATCCCAATTCACCCCATGTACAACTGATGCAGAAAGAGGCAAAGTGATTTTACTTGCAGTTATGCAGGATGTCACCCAGTGCTCTAATTAGAAGGGCTCAGAGAAAAGATTTGGACCAGGGTCCTTTTGGACCAAGAAGACAACCTTACCTTCAGGTTTTAAAAACAAAACAAATCCCAACACAAATAGATAAGTGTTGACAAGTAGATCATTTTAGATCTTTTCTGCTTGTCCTTATGTTGCTTACTTTGAGGTTTTTGTGAGATATTATAGAATTGGAGTCTGTAAATGCCAGTTCCTAGAAATTGCATCAATCTGGTTTAAACACATTAATATCTAACCATTGTTTCAGCTATTTCAGATGATATCTCCATTTAAAAAGTTAAATTATTTGACCTTATATCATCCACACTTGATAACCAATACACAGACTAAATCCCACACCCTACTGTTTTTATAGGCCTACAAGACAAGTGGGTGGGACCATGATGATGATCAAGCCATTTTAAAGGCCATCACACTGAGACTCCAAATAAGAGACACTTGGCAAGTGTTTGCCCACACAGGGAAGGGGAGCTAGCAGTTCCCACCGAAGGAGATTCATTCTGCCTCCAAGGTGCTGGGACGCCAAGGGAGGGACTAGATATGTGGGGCAGTGAGGGGTGGATTTGGGGGTGCTGAAGTGAGGCTATCCCATTGCTGTCTCCCAGTAGCGCTGGGATCCTGTGGACACCCCAGGGGAAAGTAGATTGTGACCTAAGAGCTGGATCAATGAGGTTGTCTGGGAGACCAGCAACACAAAGAGCCCAGGAAGGTGGGGGTGACATTGTTGGGGCTGGGAGCCCATGCTTAAGGGTGGGAGAGGGAAATGAAAAAGCTTTGAGATCTAGCGAGCGTTGAAGGAAGGGGGGAAACCCATGGGTTAGGTCCCCGCAGCAGGTGACAGCCTGAGCGTGGATGAATCCGGGAAGTACTTTGGCCCTAGTGCGCTACAGACTAGTACTCAGCGGTGCAAGGACCCGGCGGAATCCGGGCCGAGTGGGCGGGAAAAGCCCACGCCGCTCAAGAGTGAGCATGCGCACTGGCGTGGAAGGACGAAACTGGCGGCGCTGGGACCTTGGCATACGCCGCGCCGCACGCGCTGCCGGGTGATAAAGGTCTCGCGGCGGAGTTTGACGTCACGGCGAGTTAATTTTAAACCCGGACAAGATGGCGGAAGGGGATACGGCTTGGTGCGGCAGTGAGCGACCGGGGCAGCACGGACAGCAACAGCCGACGCCGCCGCAGCTGGACCTGCACCTGGCAGGTAACCCGAGCGCGCCGCCTTGCTGCGGGGTGGAGGGGAGCTCTCTCAGAGCTAAGGGGGAGATGGGTTGCCTCATCTGGTCCCTGCTCCCGTAACGGCTCCTGGCGCGCGAGCACGGGGAGGAGGAGGAGGGCGCGTTCCTCCACGCCAGGGGGCGGGGGGATTCCGCGTGGGCCTCACTGGGGAGAAGGGCTGTGCCCCCTTTCCCGCCGCATTGGCCAGGCTTTGCCACACGCGGCGGGGGGGTCTTAGCTCGCCTGGCCAGTGCGCTGGGGCTGCACCGGGTGCCAGTCTGTAGCCTGCAGCTGCTGGGGGTGATAGGAACCCACCTGGGGCAGGATCGGATCCGAGCATTGGGTGGGGATGCAAGGCTACCGTGTGTGCAAGCTTTGCCATGACTAGGAGGCGGTGGCTTCTTGCCCAAGTCGTTCTTGGGGTTAGCCAGGAGGCGCTGGTGTAACTTGATGGGTGGGTAGCTCACTGTGGCCGGCTTGGCCATTGTGGGGAGAGGTGCGTTCCGTCTGGGTAGCGTATGAAGCGTTTCAGCATCTGGCAGGCTGTTGGCAGGGTGTAGTGGAGTAATGGGAGCTAATGCCCACGTATGGAAAGGAGTGTATGGACCTGATCAGAGCATTGACTGAGAATGCAGGCTAGGCAGTGGTGCTGGTTTCTTGCCCAGTTTGTTTTCAGGGTGGCAGGAGCTAGTGCAACTTAATGGCTGACTGGCTTGGCTACTGTGTTGGGAAAGGTGCAGTCTGTCTGCTGTTGCTGTTTTGTACAGTACTTGGCAAGTTCTTCCTATAATATATTGGTAGATGGTGTGATAGAACAGTGTGGTAGCCAGTGCATTGGGGGTATAGTGTATGTCTTGTGCATATTGGGGTGATGGCCCTCTGCCCAGTGCATTTTGAAATGGCTAGAGTCTGGCGTGTTGGGTGGGAATGGAGAAAAGAGTGTGGCAAGGTTCAGCCAGTGTACTTGGATCCAACTGTGTCATGTCTTTGGTGGGTGGGGAAGAAAGCTGCTGTTAGTTGGTGCTTGTCAGCTGTAATCTATAATATTGGCCGCAGTACTGCATGGACGACTTTGCTTTGGTTAGAGTGCAATACCAGCACCTTTCATGATGTGACCTACTTTGAACTGCTACAAAAAGCCACAGTCGAACTCCTTTTCCATTTATTGCTTTCCCTGCCACGGGGAAAGAGGTCACAGAGCCAAGCTATTGTGAAAACAGTCACTGCAGCTGATCCACTTGCACAGATTCAATGCATGCAGGGTGGGAAGCTTTGTTAAAGCATGGAGTCGAAATAACAGTTGTGACCTTATCTTCCTTTGCAGTATGGTCCTAATTGGCAAGTGACAGAGGGCTCTTCCCTTGTTATACATCCTACAGTAATTTGCGTGCATACTTGTTCTCAAACGTGTGTGAGAATGTGCCCATATAACACTTATCTTTGTCTTGCATAAATAAACCAAGCAAATAAGAGAGTACTTGGGTGCTATGCTGAAGAGTATTGTAGAAAGCCATAAAATACAGATGTTGATCCATGTAACAACTTAATGATTCAACCATGTTAGCAGGAATGACTGATGAAAATAGATGTCCTGGGTTCTCTCCTCTTCTCTATCTACACCCTGTCCCTTGGCAAAC